>JAHNEJ010001675.1:0-217341 GCA_022559845.1 Amorphophallus konjac | reverse complement strand
AGCTGCCGCTGACCTCGGCTAATTGGGCACGTGACCCATCGACGTCACGCGTATCCCCGGCTTGGGGAAGCCCCGTATAACTCTCTCTCTGCTGCCGCAGGAAGTCGACACTACCCTGCACCAGTACGCTCCCTTGCTGCCCAGGGAGACGTATGCTCCAATCTTCAAGCTTCGCCTTGCCGCGACTCTCCTTCCTGACGCGGCTCGGCTCGTCTGCACTCGCCCACTCATCGGCCAGGCCCAGGGTCCTCGCCATGTCCTGCACCAAGAAAGAAGGGCCTCACATCATAACAAAGAACGTGTCCCATGTCTAGGACGCGTCCATCATTTGAGTACAACACTAGCTGAACCCTTTCCCCCCTCACGCGGCCCGCTTTAAAACTCAAAATAGATCAAAGAAGGGGAAACCGAAGCACTCACCAAGCCGTGTTCACTTCCTTCCGCGCCATTGGGCCCCTCGGGTCCCTCGGGGGCCCGAAGCGGCCCTTCCTCCTCCATGGACGCCGTTCCGTGTTCTTGCGTGTCCCTCCTCGGGCGAGGAGTTCCTCGTCCCTCTCCACCTTCACCATGGTCGGGCCCACCGAACTCCATCGATCAAAAGAGGAGGAAGATGAAAAGGGGGCAAGCGAGTTTCGGCAGAAGGCGGGCTCGTTTGCGGGTAAGGCACGGGAGAAGAAAGGCCACCCGACGCTTTAAATTTGAATTCGAGGATTAAGACGCGTCCTCGCGCATGGACGCGCCCAAAAAAGGGAGAAAGGAAATAGAATCCCCGTGCAAAGCGCAGTTCCCCGCTATTCAGGGCAAGGTCTCGTGGAGCGTGCTTCGAAGGACAAGTGCAAAGAAAGAAAAGTGAGAGAGGAAAAGTACACACAACACAAGAAAGCCATTTTCATTTCATATAATAGTCGAAAGTACATCATGCAGTAAGGAGGGTGGAGTGTACAAGCAACTCTCTAACTCTCACCATCACCCTCCTGGTCATCTCTCTCCTCCCTCCTCTGACGGGGATCCCTAGGGGGCCTCTGCGACCTCTGTGAACCCTAAGAAACCGTGCTCGCCTCGCCCTGCGGTGGCACCCCAGCCTCGAAGGCACGACGACACTCCTTGACCGAAGAAACCAGATAGGTGCCCATGGAAAAAGAACCAGACTGACGAAGTCGCGCCCCGCGTTCCTTCGCCCTCTGGTATCGCTCCTCGCTCTCTCGAAGCCTCCCCTCCGCCGTGCGGAGACTCAATCGGAGCTCCATCAGCTGGGCCTCCAGAGCCCTCCTCTCGTCCCAGTCTTGCAGTCACTCCGCCCTCCTGTCCTCTCTCTCTCTCTCTGTCCTCTCTCTCTCTCTCTCTGTCCTCTCTCTCTCTTTCTCTGCCCTCTCTCTCGCTCTCCCTCTCCTCTCTCTCTCGCGTCACCTCCCTCCTCGACAGTTCGAGGGCGATCTGTAAATCCAGCACGTCACGAGGGAGCTCCTCAGCCTCCCGTCGACGCTCCTCCTCCAGCTCCACAATCCGGGCGTCACGCTCCGCCACCCGAGCGTCACACTCTTGCTCGGCACGAACAGCACGCGCCAGGGCCTCTCGGATCTCGGCCACCTGTTAAAGTACGCATGCATCGTAAGAGAGAGGTGAAGGATGAAAGAATAACCAGATGAGGGTCAGGGCCAAGTAGGCACTCACTCGAGCCTTGCGATCGCGCTCGGCCTCCTCAGCCCGGGCCACCGCATAGGCCAGCTACTCCTGAAGCGCAGAAATCTCCGGAGGAGGGCCCCACGAACTGGAACCCGCTCCACCAGCCGTCCCGGCTGCTGCTGCCTGGTGGGCCCGCTGAAACATGGGACAAACGACAGTCAGGGGCTAAGCATCGAAATCCAAGTCACAAAAAATGCATTGCATAGACTCACCAGGATCTCCAACTCCTGTCGGATGGCCACCAACTGCCGTCTGGCGTCCGCCAACTGGGCCCTCAGCTCGACGATCATGTTGTCACGAGCATCCTGCATTACACATAAGTTAGTGCCACAAGCATATACATATAGAAGGGTGAAGCATTTTCATTTCACTTACCCCTGCCATACCACCAAGGAAGAGGCGGTCCCCGTACGTAGCCCGGTACCGTCTCAGGTAATCAGTACTGTCATGTACATGGGACACCACCGGGGCCCCGCCCTGCTGCCAGTCCTGGTACTGTGCTGGGAAGCGCGTACGCCAGTCCACAATCTTCACCTTCCCCTTGGTCTTCCGCCCGATGCGGACCGGCTCGTCTACATCGACCCACTCCTGGGCCAGCCCCAACGTCCTCATAACCAGCCTCAGCCGAAGCGGCTCGATCTCGTTCAGGCAATGGACCCAAACGTCCCGCCCGAAACGAGGAAGACCCGCTACAACCCAAGACTGGCTAGCGTCGCCCATGCCCAGGTAGGGTCTCCACACCACCTGCATCACCATACATACATCATGTTAGTTACCATTCAGTCACATGCATAAAAAACACAAAAAATCATACGCATCATACCATGGCCTCGGGATACTCGCTCAGCTCCCGACGAAGTGACGCCAGCTGGTAGCTGTGTGGTGCCGCTACCACGACCGGCCTCCACTGTCGCGCTAGAGGAACGGCTCTCCTGTTCCCCTGCCTGGCCCTCCCCATCGGGAAGTAGTAATAACTCCACACCTGCATCCATCATACATCATTAGCACGAGTGATTGCATATTTAACTACGGTAAAATGCATAAATAAATTATGTACCTAGAGAAAAGGTGCGAAGCCACTGACTGTCGTCTCCCTCTCTGAAGTCTGGGAGAGATCAGCAATCAAATGGGCAAGCAGAGCCGCTCCCCACGCGTAGTGCCCCACTCTGTCAAGGTCCGCCAAGATCCCGAGGAAGCGGCAGTGGATGCCATCCCCCTTCGTCCCCAGCAGAAGGCGGCCCAGGAAGAAGAAAAGAAACCTCCGGAGGTCTAGATCCACCAGCTCCCGCTCGCTCGGGTCCTGGGTGAAAGCTGCACGGGCATCTCCCTCCAGTCGTGCCAGAAACTCCGCTCCAGTCTCGCTAACCCGCTGGCGCGGGTCGACAAATCCGAGCGCCTCCATAATCTCCACTCGGCCGACTACCCTGCTGTCTCTGTCGGTCACTCTCGTCTCTAACCACAGTAGGTCCAGGGCACTCTCTCGGTAGTCGGGGTAGGTGACCCCGCTGACTGCCTCTCCGTCAACTCGTAGCCCGGTGATCCGAGCTACGTCTTCAAGCGTCGGCACCATGTGCCCCCAGGGCATCAGAAACGCCCGACTCGGCGCATGCCACCGCTCCCTCAATGCCTGGATAAGAGGAAGGTCGAGCCGGAAGGGCTCGATCCTGAGGAAGGCTCCAAAGCCCATGGCGTCCACACGCGCCCTCTGGAAGTCTGGCAGCCCACGGTACGCTGCTACCACTAAAGACCAGCTGATCCGGCCCTTCATCACGCCATGCACACCACAAAACCAACAGGGCAACACATCAGCAGCATGGATAGTAATAAACAATAACACTGTATATGCTACTTATTTATTTTATTTTTTATTTTATTTTTAAAAAATATTTATGTTTTCTTAGAGGCGTCCAACCCCTTGGACGCCTCCTCTTTATTTTCTTTATTTTATTTTTAGAAAAACTCAAAAACAAAAAAATAAAAATAAATAAAAAAAATATATATTATCATGGAGGCGTCCTAAGTCTTGGACGTCGCCTTATTTTTAATCCTATTTTATTATTTACATGAATAGATAAATAAATAAAAAGAAAAAAGAAAATGTGGAGGCATCCAGGCCCCTGGACGCCTCCTTCCCTCACTCACCGGCCCTCACCACACGGCCTCTCATCTGCCTATCCAGCCTATTAAACCAACAGATTGAAGTTCCGAAGGGCTTACCGGGTCGTGATCGTCCTCTCCCGCGTCGCCAGCATCTACTGCAGCCTCTACGGCCAAAGGAGGAGCCTCCTCCTCCATGGCAATCTCCTCCGCCGCAGCAGCCTCCTCGGCATCATCCCTCAGCCTCCTCGGACGACGAGCCCGTCGTTTCCGCTTCTCTCCACCCTGGCTCGGGCCTCCTTGCTCCATTGGGAGTAAGAATGGGTCGTCTGATTTGACTGGGTCGTCTGAATGAACAGTAAATGAGCAAAGGGGGGAGACCCCCCCATATATATAGAATCCACCTTATTTGGGGCGTCCAGGCGCCTGGACGCCCCCACGTTTTTTATTTTTTTTTTCAAAATTTAAAAAATTAGGGGCGTCCAGGCGCCTGGACGCCCCCAAAACAAAAACTAAAAAAAATTAAAAAATAAAAAATTAGGGGCGTCCAGGACCCCGGACGCTCCCAAAAATAATAATAATAATAATTTCAAAACGAAAAATAAAAACTTAAGGGCGTCCAGGCCCTTGGACGCCCCCATAATAAAAATTTCAAAAAAATAATAAAAGAGAAATAAGATAAGAGTATGTATATAATCCAAACAAAAGCACAAAATAAAAACACAAAAAAAAAGAAAAATCACCCCAAAAAATAATAATTAAGGGGACAAGGGTCCAAAACATCCAAATGCCAGATTTTATTCCATCAGAAAAGTAGAATGAGCTACATCAGGGGCTTAGACGCCTTAGGCCTTAACTTCCCCAGTTCAGTTACATAAGCCCTCCACAGCTCGCATTCTTCCCCCACATGCGCTAAGGCCTTTCCCGCAACACTTGTCTTCCAGGGTGCTTTGACGGCGTCCGCTTCCTTCGCATCCGCTTCAGTGCCCAACTCCCTCTTCATCAAAGGAACGATGCCAGTCGATAGCAGGAACGAATGGCGTGAGATGCCAATCTAGAGGCAGCACCGATGCACATTATAAAGGACGAACTCGGTCGCGCCGATCAGTTGAAGATCAACTTCGGGAGAAGGCCTCATGAGGAGATCAAGCGAAAGCAAACATGTCGGTGCGCAAGTGAAGAAGCTTTGTGTCACGGTGCGGAAATGAGACCACCAGTCTTCACGTTTCTTCAGCCACAGAACGCGGTTCACTACAGTACCACCGAAGCCTAACACGTCGGCTATGTGATGAAGATGGCTTTGTTGGAAAAGCTTCGAAGCAGTTGGCATTCCCTCACGGTGGTCGAATTTGAAGTGCAAATCAAGCCAGCAATTCAAGACAAGTGCGCAACCGAAAGGAGGCTTACCCATGCTCGAGGCAATAAGGCCGATGTAAAGATAGGCAAGGACGGCGGGTCCCACCCTCTTTCCACGCCAGATCCCGCAGATAGCACTCAGTTGGTCTTCCTCCACCATGTTGTCAGTATAAGGAAACAAGAGAGCACCCGCCAGACAAATGGTGAACCCCTTCATGATTCTCTCCAAATAGTCATCATCTGGTGACCCTCTTAGAGCGTCCATGACCCACTCCGCGAGCTTTTGGAGATCGATCCCCTTTTGAGTACGGACCTTTCTGGCTGCGTCGGGCGGCATGAAGCTTCCAAGGACGCTTTCAGAAGTCCCCCGTGTCAGCATCCGCATAGACTTCACCTTCCCGTCACTCTTGAATTTCTTCAATCCGAGCAGAAGTTCCACCTCCTCGAGGAGGATGGTCGCCTCGAAGGTCGGGAAGATAAAAGTGTGGGTCTGGGGATGCCAGATCTCCACTAGTGCGTCCATAGCCGCCCAGTCCATACGAATCTTCTCGTAGTGTTTGGCGTGAATAAGGAGCCCCTGCAGATGCCACTTCGAGAGTATGGCCCTCATGCCGATGGAGATGTTGGAAGTTAGCTTTGAAAGCCATGGCAGTTTGGAAAACTTCCTCGGGCCTGGGAAGAGTGGATATGGCTGGAAGAGAAAAGAAAGAAGAAGAAATGAAGGAAGTAAGAAGAAGGTTCACATGGAGAAATTTGAAAAGAATCAGCTTACCATATGCGACATGATCGTCCCACTCAGATGACCCTCGAGGTCGGAGAGTCGCCTGATCTCGCTGCTAGGCCTGCTCCTCTTCATAACGCGGGAAGACTCTCCTTCCATCCTGAAATCTCTAGATTCTCCTCTCTTTCCTCTCCTGAGCTTCCAAAACCCACCTTGATGCTTTTGAATGAACTAGCCTAAGGGGAGTTCTTATAGGAAGGGTAGGGTGCTACAGGACGAAACATGTCACATCAGCGGTCAGTGTCAGGATTTTGGCTAGATCTCCTTTCCATTGTGGTGCGATTCTGTTACGATTCTGTTACTTTCTGATGTTATTAATCTATGCTGGCCTGTGCAGGTTTTACTAACGGACGTCTTTGTCCTATCTCCTGTCCCACCTTTCAATGGTTGGTCCCACCATGTCATGCATCGTAGTATATGATACCTACGCTACTAGAACATGTCCAGGACCTTGCGGCCCGAACGAATCTGGGATTTGAGTTCCCCTTCAACAAAAACAGTGATGATCCCGGAAGAATTTGGGTTGTACGGATAGGCCGTTAACTTGTGGTAGCATAGGGACGACGATTCCATTCAGTGAGTTGGTGCGCAGATAAACGGGCCCCAGCCCAGTGTCGGCTCACCGGATCGGTATCCTGATCCGTTCTTAACAAGTTGACAATATTATCCTTGGTTATTTTCTATTTTAGTTTGTTTTAAATTTTTCTTTAAGCCCAGCATGCATTCATATAGGACTTTGATTTATTACGGAAGATCATTCAAGTGATTCGATTGTGAAAGCCGTTGTGCTTCAATTCTTACAAATATGAGATATTCCACTCCGAATGAAATACTGAGTTTCCTTGAAACGGCCCTACGCTGCTCTTCCAAAGGAGACCCTTGTTTGGACAGACCCTCAGATATTCCTTTACTTTTTACCTTGCTTGACCCACCTTGGCCGCAGCACTTCCACGTTGGCTGGTAACCGCTCCCCAAAGGTGAAACCTGCAGGTTTATGACCCAGGTACTTCCACACCGAGAAGTTGGTCTCTTTTTGTTTCGTGCCTGAGTGCACATCTCACCCTCCCTTATTTGATCTCCGTCCAAGCAAATCGTCAAAATTTGAAAGACCTCCTTCAAGGTCGCCTCATTGAAACTTCAAGAAAGATTCCAAATAGTAACGTCAAAAGCGTGTCTCATCACACCTTGGCATCAACTTATCAGTCCGCTCCCACTTCATTTCACTCCACTTCGATACCATTCCACTACGTGTCGCTCCCTTGCAAAGTAGACGCCAAGGCGGGGTAGCTGTAGACACGCCATTTCTGACGTCTCCTGAGAAAGTCTCATATTACTATACGACGCCTCGCGATGACTTACGCATTTTGAATCGCTCGAGTGCTTCCTTTTCTTGAGTCTTCTTCCGCCCTTCTCAGCATCCGGAATCGTCTCGTCACGGCATTCGGACGGCATCAACACCAGTCGGACGCATCAGAGGTTCCGAAACCAGGAAGGGTGTCTGCCGGGCGGCCGCCAACGCCTGAACTGAGGACCCGGGTGGGTCTTTATGGGGGCGTCCAAGCCCCTGGACGCCCCCATTCTTTTAATTTATTTTTCAAAGCCCAAAACCAAATAAAAAATAATATATTAATGGAGGCGTCCAGGCCCCTGGACGCCTCCATAAAAATAAATATAAAAAATATAAAATGCCAGTTGGCATAAAAGACAAAACACAAATAATAATAATATATTTTCTTGGAGGCGTCTAGGCCCCTGGACGGCTCCATCAACTCACTCACGGGGCGCCGCCCACCGAACGACGGTTTGTCGTGTGTAAAAGAATCCAAATTGTGGAGACGTCCAGCCGTCTGGACGTGCCCATTTCCAAATCACGGGTCGCCGCTCCAAAACCACGCGTTGTGTTAAACCACGTGCGACTTTCGGTGGAGTTCGGTGGACCTTATTGAGGCGTCCGGAACCCTGGACGCCTCCATAAAAATATTCGAAAAAAATGAATAAAATAGAATAAAATATCTTTTTTGCCCTGATGGAGGTGTCAAGGGTCCTGGACGCCTCCACCCTCCGGAGCCCTATAAATAGAGGCCCACCCCCTCAGTTTTAGGGGAGCTTCTAAGAGATCCGATAGGCTGCCGGAGCCCAGAGGCTACCGGAGTCATTTCTAACCCGTGGGGTCTTTTGTAGGTGGAGGTTCTGCCGGCTTCTCGGGTGCCCACGCTCGCGAGAGGAAGGTCGTCTTCATCCACCGCGCTTCCACGTCGTCCCTACGCTGCCGGAGCTCCGCCGGATTTCACCATCGGCACATCCAATAAGCCAATCCTTTCCTTTTCTTCGTAGTTCTTTTGCATTCATCATCTCGCATCCTCTATCCCCCTTCATAAGGGCGCCTCTTCTTATATACTTCTTGCATCCATCATCTCATTTTCCTCCTACTCGAGTCCGAGAGGGGTTTAAAAGATAACACCAACCAGGTGTGTGTCTTGCCATCATTTCGTTATTTTTATCGCAAGGATTTGAATACTACACCTTCATCTTTCTAATCCACTCGTTACTTGTTTGTCGTTGTTTTGCAAGGGTACCCAAGGAAAGCCCTCTCCATCGGCCGGCCGAAGGGGGAGGAAGAAGCAGCCCGCCATCTCCCGCTCTTGAGGTAGGCGCGATCACTTTCTTTATTTTGGGGTCTTTTGGCCCCTGGCGATCACATCTTGTTCTCGAGGCCGCGGCGAGTCACTTCCCCAATGGCCGTTTAAATTCCCGTTCTTATATTCTCTTTATATTCTGTTATATTCTGCTCATATTCTCGAGGCCGCGGCGAGTCACTTCCCCAATGGCTGTTTAAATTCCCGCTCTTATATTATCTTTATATTTTGTTATATTCTTATCTATTCATATTCTCGAGGCCGCGACGAGTCACTTCCCCAATGGCCATTTAAATTCCCGCTCTTTATATTCTCCTTATATTCTGTTATACTCTTATCTGCTCATATTCTCGAGGCCGCGGCGAGTCACTTCCCCAATGGCCGTTTCAATTCTTGCTATTTAATTTCTGTACAATTCCCGTCCCCCCGAGGCCGCGGCGAGTCACTTCCCGCTATGGCCGTTTAACCCCCATATATTGCTATATTACATTTGTCCCGCTCGCCCCGCCGGAGCAATCTCCTGTGGTGGCCCCTTCTCTCTTCTCTTATTTCTATGTTGCAGCAAACAAAGAGGAGCCCGCGAGCTCCGCGTCCTCTTCGCTCCCCGAACCGCGTGACGTCGCTCACACCTGCCAGCCGAGAGGTTTCAGGTGGGGGTTACGTCCTCATCGTGGGCTTTTATGGCCTTATCGTGGGAGCGTTATCATCGTGGGGAAGAAGAAGTCCCTTGCCTTCCTGAATTCCTGCCTGCTGCGGACTCTTAATGGCTGCAAAGATAAGCATTCGTCGGTCGTTCCGAGCTCAGAGGGGCCAGCCCTATCCGGGCGATAGGCTTAGCTCGGTAAAAGATGGGTCGGATAGGCTAGCCTACGCCTTCTTCTCCCGGGCAGAGAGATAGCTCGGGCGCGGGCCTTTCTCGTGACCTGACCGATGCTCGGGCCCTCCGAGCCTTGAGGCCGCCTAGGAGGGTTGTTTCCTCGAGCGTTGTTTATTGGGCTTTCTTCCCTAAGTGGGCCCTGTGGGCTGTCACTTGGGTGAGCTTGGCCTCATTGGGCCCTGCCGGGCCTAGTTGGGCTGCTCTTTGAATGGGCTGTAGAAATCCCCCTCTCCAGGTGAATATGTTTTTGATGGTTGAATTGAGAAGTCAATTACTTGATTGAATGTGTTTATGATGTATTTTTATGTTAACTAGTTCAAAGAGTTGATGCTTGGTTCATGAGTTTTGATTATCATCTAACTTCTTGGTTTATCATGTTTCTACAGGTTAAAGGATGACTTTTAAACCCTCCCATGTCAAGTGGATGATGGTAACATCTAACCATTGCTATGCTAAGTTCCGGGTCGTTTTCATGAACATCTTTCATGAGGTTGCATTGCATTGGAAGTGTTTTATGCATCCTTAAAATGAGATTTTTGAGCCTTTACAATGTGCTTAATGTTTTCTCATAAATCTTGTTTAAATGTGGTTTAAATGGTCTTAATACTTTGTTGAACTCATGGTAATTATTTCTTGATTTTTGGGAATTTTTCCGGCACTTTTACGGGGCTAAAACCGCATTTTGTTGACCTCTGCTGAAGGGGTCGACCCTTGGGGTCGACCCCCCCTGGGCTAGATGCCCAGCCAGTGCATGGGTCGACCCCTGGGGTCAGGGGTCGACCCACTGCCAAGGGTCGACCCCAAGGGTCGACCCCTGCAGGCTGCTTCTATTTTTTAGCCCCGGCAGACTTTGGTTGCCCGAGGGTCGACCCAGGGGTCGACCCCTTCCGGAACGTGATTTCCGAAAGTGTTTAAAACTCTTTGAAAACCCTTCTAAACCTTATTATAATACCCCCCAATGATTCCTAATCATGTTAGGGTCTTTTAAACTCATTTTAGAAGGGGTATATGGGTCATTTGGTCAGTCTCCTATATATATTAATGTGTGCTCCGAATTTGAGAATGGATTAACCCTAATGCTCATTTGTTCATTCGTGTAGGTGAAGAAAAAGGGAAAAACGTGGTGGAGCTCTTCCAAGGAGGATATCATCTACATCCGTGAAGATCTGGAGCTCGTGGAAGAAGAAGAAAAGGAGCGGATCGAAGAGAGGATCAAGAGGACGTAAGAATCGTCTTCATCCGGCTTCCCTCCAACTCGTGGTTCAAGGAACATCATCAGCCGGCCTTGAAATACAAAGGGGGACTACTTCTATGTCTTCTATCAGTTCTTTGTGATGTGTTCTATGATCTATAGTTTGGGTTTGAGCATGCTTGAATATTTGTGTTTATTTTCTGAACATTAGAGATATTTGTGTGTGTGACCGTTTGTGTATACGGTCGTGTTTGATCGCCTTCGTGCGATCGTGTTTGTGTCATTGTGCTGCGGTTGTTGCAGCTTGTGTGTGTGTGTGTTGTGATCCGGTCGTCAGATCGTGTGTGTGTTTGTGATCCGGTCGTCGGATCGTGTGGGAGACTTCGTCTCCGTCTGTATGTGTGTTGGGGCGTGTTCCCGTGTGTGTTTGGAGCGTCGTCTCCGTTTGGGGATTTATCCCCGAGTGAAGCCTCACCGGGTTTGGTGAGGGGTGGACGTAGGGAGCCCGTCGTGGTCCCGAACCACCTTAAAAATCCCCGTGTCTTGTGGTTTGATCTTTGTGTTTGTGTGCTTCGCTATCTTATCTGTTTATGCAATCGTGTGAGCTCGGTGAGATTGAGTGAATTAAGTTTAAATCTGTTTAGATTAAATTCCTCGATCTTATCAATCTTGTTAATTCCGTTGTGCGCTAGTTTGTATTTTTAATTGGTCATAGTTTTTAGTAGAAGGATCTATTCACCCCCCCTCTAGATTCGTGTTCTTGCACTTCGGGACCCAACAGAGCCTAAGCATACATCTAGCGAATCAGACAAGGCAATCAAACCACGATGGATAGAAGATTTTTAGGTGGTTCGGTCCTCCAGACCTACGTCCACCCCACACTCAAATCAGAGTGTGGATTCCCGCTGATACACAGCTTAACTGCTGGGCCTCACAACTTGTCAACAACCGTTGACTGACAGCTTGACCACTGGGCAATACAGCTTAGCCGACTAGGGGAACCGATCCTCTGCAACCGCTGAGTGACACAGCTTGCTCTGCTGACTTACAGCTTGAAACAAAGGTATAAAAGAAAACAAAAGATGAAGAATCACAGTGACTGAAAGCTGGATGGAATCGAAAAACAATTGTGGCTCTCGCAGGAGCTGACTGGATTAGATCTGATCCAAAGTCCAGTTGAGCAGGTCTTCAAGCAGCTTCACCTTCTTTTCCTCGAACTCTCTCTAACTCTTTCTTCCTCTTCCTCTTTCTCACGAACTCTCAATCTCTTATTCTTCTTCTCCTTGCTTTCATGCTACTCTTTCAGACTGTCTCTAATCTCTCTCTCTCTTTCTTTTTTTCTTCCTTTCTTCAGCTCTGTTCTTCTTCTCTTCTCTTCGTGATGTCTATTTCATCTGATCGCAGAAGAAATATCTTTATAGCTTCAGTCTGGGACCCACGGGCTCACACACCGGGCATGTGTAGGGAACACTCCCGCCTAGAGTCTTCTGGAAACCCTTAGCCACGTGTCAGAATCTGAGCACCGTAGCTTTCCACGTGGCAACCTTTTTCAGGGACGATCAGCCTTGGATCACGTGCCCTCCTTAAGGTCACGAACAATTGTCCTGGTAATATGTCAGAACATATAACAGTTAGACAGGTATGAATGTTGCACCGACTTGATAAGGTATAAAGGCAGGCATGCATAGACTCAATATAGCATAAGATCACATATGCACAGACTCATTATGGCTATAGGGCAAGGAGATGCACAGACTACATGTGTGCATACTGCAGGCAATGCACCGACTCTATATGCCAAACCTCAAGTTGCACAGACTTTACGTAGCTCAAAGAATGGAGTTGCACTGACTTAGTTGCACGAAATGCACGAATGCACAGACTTTAATTTCGTTCGTACAGAATGTGCACGACTATGTGTGCAATCGGTTCATGGAATGCACCGACCCTATTTGGACACACCTGAGACTTACACTGACTTAAGTGTTGCAAGATTCTATGTGCACCGATCTTACGCTTGCGTAAATCGACATATGCACAGACCTATTTTGTCCACACAACACGAAGTGCACCGACTTAATGTGTGCAAAGAGGGGGAATGCAATGACCTAGTATTTCCTTAGACTTAAACATGCACAGACTTCTATACCAGACTTGCACAGCACAAACTCGTTCTGACTGACTTAGACTAAGCACCGACTAACACAACCTTGTAGAGAGAGAAACAAATGCACTGACTCAGACTTTATGAACTCAACAAAGATGAATGCACCGACCTATTTCCAACTAACATGAAGCGATGCACAAACCTTAGAGACATAAGAGTAGATATACACATGCTAGCATAGAGCACAGAGAAGATGTGCACCGACCGTGTGGTGACACATGACAATGATGTACTGACTTATATGCTCGCAGCAACTAGATTTGCACAGACTTCGACTGCGTGTGCTACCATGCATTGCACCGACTTGCATCTGCCCAGACAGTGTGCATGGACTTGAATGCACATGAACAGTGACATGCACTAACTTTGTTGTGCAGCCTAGTATGATGAACCACAAGTATGCATCGTCATGATGTGTTGAACATAAGTGAATGCACTGACCTTGAAATGCACATTGATAGGGTCTGCACAGACCTTGGTCCCTAAAATGTATATGAGTCAGACAGGACCCTTTGAAAGTGTTTGCTTTACAAAAGCAGTATGCAACAAGCAAACTCATTAGCACATCATCATTCAATCTTTCATATGCAAACACCTGGTGACTTATAGTGTTTGCTATCATCAAAACACAGGGGCACAACAAGCAGTCCATATGAGAGATCAATGGTGAACATCAAGGACAAGATCTGCTCTTGTAGGAGGTGGCAGCTGACTGGCCTGCCATGTGTGCATGTGGCATCTTTTCTTACCACATGCAGGGGTGTTGATTGGGAACAGTTTGTGGATCAGTGCTACTATGTTGACAACTATAAAGCAACATATGCCCTTAATATTTCTCCCATGACAGACAGGAATCAATGGCCAAGGAAGCCATTAGAACATCCAATTCTGCCCCCGAAGGTCAAGCGGCCACTCGGCAGACCCAAGAAGAAGAGATTCAGAGTTGATGGTGAGGGTCAAAAGAAAACAAAGAAAAGACATCATAAATGCAAGAAGTGTGGGCAATATGGTCACTGTGCAAAGAAATGCAAGAACCCATTTAACCTTATCCCTCAACCACCTATTCTAAGGTAAAATGTCACTATCATACAAATAAATCACCCCTGCTATTCATTCAGTTTGTCTAACTTTTGCACTTTGTGAATCATATGCCACCGGGGAGACCCAGGAAGGGAAGTACCAACATCCACCGATCAACTCCAACTAACAGACAAGCTTCTACCAGGTAATTCATTGATACTGTGATGACCCAAGATCCGGATACCGGGAAGAACCTGATACCATTCGAATCCTGGTCCGCCGCTCACGAGCCGGGAGGGCTCGGAATGGCTAAAAGGAATGTGGAGGTACAAAGAAATAGGAAAAAGCAGGACGATTCAACAATTAACAGAAATAAATAAACAACTATTACAACAGAGTCCAGTCCAACAGAAAGTACCGTTTAAAGTAGTAAAGCATACCACATGCCAAGTGAACACTCGGCCCGGCGAGCTGGCAACTAAGAACCTCTGAACAGCATCCTCGAACCTCGAGGAAGAACTGTCGCACCTGAAAAGCAGGGGTGAGCCTCCTGTCACTGACTCAGTAGGGATCCCGCGGAACCCCAACTGAGAACAACGGCGGCACGGAAAGCAGTAACTTACAAGACCAACAGTAGCTGCAGGAATAGTAAACACGGTGGCCGGTCAAAACTCGGCACTACAACTACTCCTACCGTACCGGTCAAGCAGAAAGAGAAATCCCGATCTCACCATCGGGAACCGGACCACACTAACACCACTCACCGAGGTAAAACCCACGACAACCCTGCAGTAGAGGCATGTCTCCCAGGACAAGGCCAACCTGGACACGCTGTCCAAGGTCAAGCCGCGACCGCCTCGTCGCGAACACAACACTAACAAGACGCAACCTCGGTGAAGCTACTAGCACCATGGCCACTAACTCGGAAACACCGGACGGTCCAGAAAACCACGTCTTGCAGACAGGAAATGGAACCCGGAAACAGGAGAGTCACGTCTCACGTGACAGGAGTACCTACCCACCAGAAGCAAGGCCGGATGCGTCCACTGACGACTTAGACCGCGCCTCAGGTGTCTCCCTCCGGCCCAGCGGGAACTGAGACACCGTACTAATAACCACATATCAAGTGACTAGTTGGGGTCGCGCTCATCAGCACGGGTCCAACCGCCCCCAACCACGTGTGCACACACAGACCGTGCGTCTCTGGTATGGCCCTTTGACCGGTTTTCCCCTCAGCCGGACTCTGGCTGCAAGACGTGGGGCCCTACGGTAACCAATCTAAAAACTATCTCTCGGGGTAGCCTCGCCACCACTCCCTGGTGGGAGCACTCGCGTGTCAGAAGGCTATGACTAGTGGGGAGTCACTGGTGTGACCACTCTCCAAGGAGAAACTCTGAGAAACACACATGCACCCTGCGCGAAAGTCGAGAAGGACCAAGTGGCGACGAGCCACTGGACTCTGGACGGTCCTCTAGACTCACTAAATCCAACGGTCCTTGAGTCACAAGACTCGGGGTCAAGACCGTTGTATGCAACGATGCAATGCCGTTGATCTAGCCTGATCCCTAGGTCTAAAACCATGGTAGCACGAATATCGAGATAGCTCACAAGCCGCCGAGACCATCCCCTCAGGGAGGGAACTCAAGGGACCTCCAGCCTCGGGCTGGGTAATTAGACTCACAGTCCAAGGCCACAAACATGGCCCACGCGGAAAGCACAAAAGCATGATTCCCAAGATAGCTCACAAGCCGCCACGCTGATTCCCCATCCCAAGGAAGAACGGGAAACCTTCAGCCCCAGGCCGGATGACTGGACTCACAGTCCAAAGCCAAACACTTGGCCCACTCGGGAACCATCTTCCGCAGAAACCCACGACATGTGGGAGAACCCCACCGCACTCACACTGATACACGGTGACTCGATCGGGCGTAACATAATGCCCAGAACACACACACCTACGGGCACGCTAGTCGAGGTAACACGGCACCTCCAGACACCCTAGAAACACGGACACGGAACCCACGGGGTGTCCGGGACACTCACGAGGCCGAAGGTCGACCACTGGGTCCCAACTGGGTCGACCGGAGACCAACACAACGTGAACTCATCATCGCAAGCACGGGAATCGCCTGGCGGTCCTCTCTTGGGCCGCCACAGGTACTGTAGCAGTTCAACAATGAGCCGCCACACCCTGGGTCGCGAAAGAACAAGTGCTCCTATATAGGGCCGCCACAGGGCATGTAGCGGGCGTACCTTCAGCCGCCAGACCTCAAAACCTCCGACGGTCAAAAACCAGCGGTCAAAATGCCTCGAAGGCCACGTCGGCCAACTGGGGCCGTCACCTGGCCTCTGGCGGCTCATCGTGCGGCCGCCAAGCCCAACCCACGCATGAAAAGGTTGAAACGGTCTAACGGAGACCGCCAGAAGGATGCGGCAGTCACTGGAAGGACCGCCACACTTCCGAAAAATCGAGAACGGCGGGAAACGCCCCAAAAATCTGATCCACGCCCCAATCACCCCCAGGTGATGGGGAAACAAATGGGAATCCATCCCCAAGCCCCTAGGCATGCATCTAAACCCCTGGATCGGCCAAAAACGCCGCAAAACGAGAGATCAGGCTCACTCCCCAAACACATGGAGTTTCCCCAAAAAGCTCAAATAAGCCCGCTCGGCTCACCACGGCCTACAAAACTCGCGAGAAAGGAAGTGAAAGAGCTGGGGGTCCATCTCACTACCTCTACCGAAGATTCGATGCGCCGTGGACGCCGATCCATGAAGAAAACTCCACGAAACCCTCATTCTTCCGAGCTTCCCACGAACCACGCACGCCACCACGATCACCATGCCACCACCGTCGTCGCCCACCGCCGTCTATAGCTGGAGGGGAGCACGCCGCCTCGTCCACGGGAGAGGGGGTGCCGGTCGCTCACGGGTGGAAGAAAGGAGGAAGAAGAAGAAAAAGAAAAAGGAATAGAAAAAGGAAAAGAAATGGGGGTTATATAGAAAATCTGGATTTTCTGAAAAATACTGAAAAATAGAATAATATACCCCCACGATCCTCGGAACACGCTGATCGCCGTGGTAACATCCCGGTGTCGGAGAACGCAGCGGTTCACCCTGTACGGGGTTCCGAAGGTCCGATAAACGAAAATACACGTAAAACCCAAAACGCAACCCGGGACCTACAAAGGCGCTCCGAAAATTCCAGAAAAATACCGACGTGCTCCACACAACACCACGGACCCAAGAAAACTCACGGGCACACCACCAACGAGTCCGACAATCCGGTAAAAATAGTTTGAAGCTCAAACGGACACAATCCGCAACCCGCGAAAAGCGATTCGAAACCCGCGGATCCAGATCCGAAAAACCTGGGGCATTACAGCCCTCCCCCCTTTAAGAAATTTCGTCCTTGAAATTCAGGACTAGCACCAAGTCATAGGGGAAGAACACTGAACCAACTGACAACGCCGTTAGAGCCCCAGCACAGAAAACCTCGATTCTCATGAAAGCACCGATCCTGAGGGACACAGCCAGACTACAATCACGAACGACACCTCACTCCGCATGTCGCGCACATCGGCCATCAGAGTAGGCACACACCAAAGGACACAGTCCGACATCACCTCAGTCATAAGGAAGACCAATCATGGCACCGCTGTCACAATCTCGCTCACCGAGGAGACACAGTCCTCATCATGAGAAATAGCTACCGATCCATCCTATGGTCGGCAGACAAAACACACATCAGCTTCTTCTGTCTGTGAAAGACCACACGCCGGTCACCAACTGCTCATCAACGGGAAACCTCCATCGGCCCAGCAGGCACGATCCAACTCACGACAAGCCATCCGCTGACTCACACAGACAATTACCACATCTCAAGCTGCACTCCTCTCGGACACCGCGTCCGATCTCAATCATCACGCCAACTCGACCCTCTCGGGGAGCACGATGAAACCAGATGACAAGATCTTGGTGTCTTCGGTCATCACCTCACTCGACTCAGACTTACGGGGGAACCATCCCATGCTGGTCACCATACCAGGGATAACCACTCCAACGCCAACGTCCCATCAAGGACCACCATTCCGACGCCAATCTCACTTAAAGGCCTCCGCCCACAGGCGTCACTCTTCCGTCTTGTCTCATCAAATCCTTCACCTCAATTAATCCAAGTGGACACCTGCCAATCCCGATTCCGCCCTTACCACAGAGCCACGGGACACCTGAACGATTCATGGCACACGTCTCTAGGGGAGGAAAGTGCCATCCAATATCACAGCAACCTGGTCTCCAACGTCGCAACCAATGCACATGGGTCCCCAACGATACACATCTTACCGTGGTCGACTACGAGACTAGCCTTACCAGTCACTCGCAGCTACCAACAGGAACCCATAATCTGCCAGAGATCACTTCCTCAAAATACGATCTCATCCAAGGACACAACCTCCAATAAAAGTAGGGCACCAAGCCACCGACTCTGACCAACACGTCCTCGACCTCCGTCAGGTGACATCCTCAACAGCCCCTTCCGGGTCACACCGACGCCTGGCACGGTTTCCATCATAGGAACATGGTACTCATGCGGCACACTTGCCAACATTTTTCCCCAACACTCCATCCTGCCAATGCCAAGAACCATAATACCTCGAGCAACGGCACGGCAACAATACGTCTCACACAGAGGAACCAATCCTCCAATGCTCAACGCAAACTTAGGAATCCGCCCATAGCAACCAACGCTACGATCCTGAACCAATGAGTCACAGGCCTACCAGGCTTCCGCTGCGCACTCTGATCCATGCGCACAGCCAAACACGGTAACTCGGGACTCGCCATCCCGACAATCCACAACTCGGCTGGTCAACCTCAAAAATCGGGGGAGGAAAGCTCCATTACCTCGGACCCAAAGCACATATTCACTCCCAATCTGGCAACCCTATGCGACTCCGCAGACTCCGAAATGCCACACATCGGAAAGTTCCAACACCAGCCAAGAATTCGAACACCTCCCAACCAGCACTCATCCTTCCGGAACAGCGCCAGTACCCTCACACAGCAAGGGAATTGGGCACGACTTCTCACAGGCAACCACCTTGCCAAAATGTGGAACTCGTCTCGTACGGACTTCATGGCACGCAAAGGTCAACCAATCCGGACACGCAATGTAAGACGACGAACCTTAGCTAAACACAATCTCTCCAACCAAAGGAGAAACCGATCACACCTCCGACCAACGAAAAATGCCCACGCTCGGCCTGACCTCGAACCTTGCACACACTGGGAACAGCACCATCCAGCACCAAGAAAATCATCACCACGTCATGTCAGCACCTCCGACACACTCGGTGAGTGTCACGTCGGACCACAATCACAACATCTCTCGATGCACCACCGCTGCAATTCCTCGGACTGCAACACGCCACTCCAAGAGCCACAACACGAACCATAATTGACAACCGTCAACGCTCATCCTCGAGTCCCGAACTCGTCACAAAACCTTCATATCTCAACTCAAATCCAATGCGAACACCACCCATTCGTACGCAAGAACGCAGGAGCAAGAACTCACTGGGACAACTCCGCCCAATCCTGCCTGGAAATCCACAAGAATAATCGGGACCGACACGTCATTTCTGACACTACAGAGCACGACAAGAACATCAAGCTCGACGAAACAGCAGCTCACCGAGAAGATCCTCCGCTCACCCGAGCGCACCTCTCGATCAGAACACTCCGCTCTGCCATCTTAAACCACAACCTTAACACATTAGGGGCTGGATAAACCTCAAGCTGGAGTGGCCAGACTCAACAACAGCTCCCTCGGAGCACGCTCACGGCCACTTAACCATGAACAATCCTCGCCAGCCACCTGACATCGCTGCAGACGCCTCGAACGCAGCACCACAAACTCACGCCTGCCAGCAACCTCTGCCCAACGCTGGACAACCGGGATCACCAACAATGAGGGAGAAGCTCTCGACCTTGATCCTTAGATCCCACGTCGGAACGAAAGCCGCGAACAGCAATCGCCTTCACAGCGCCACGCAGCGCACTCAAGCTCTCAAGCGAAAAATCAAGCGAAAAATAAACATAAAAATCCTAAGCCAGCTGCCGACTGTACTGGACCTTACGGGCTCTGATCATTGCAATATTTCGAATTCCTATGTACGTCCACAACCAACGATCTGATACCAGCTGTGACGACCCAAGATCCGGATACTGGGAAGAACCCGATACCATTCGAATCTTGGTCCGCCGCCCACGAGCCGGGAGGGCTCGGAAGGGCTAAAAGGAGTGTGGAGGTACAAAGAAATCAGAAATAAAGCAGGACAATTCAACAATTAACATAAATAAATACACAACTACTACAACAGAGTCCAGTCCAACAGAAAGTATAGTTTAAAGTAGTAAAACGTACCATATGCCAAGTGAACACTCGGCCCGGCGAGCTGACAACTAAGAACCTCTGAACAGCATCCTCGAACCTCGAGGAAGAACCGCCGCACCTGTAAAGCAGGGGTAAGCCTCCTGTCACTGGCTTAGTAGGGATCCCGCGGAACCCCAACTGAGAACAACGGCGGCACAGAAAGCAGTAACTTATAAGAACAACAGTAGCAGCAGGAACAGTAAACACAGTGGCTGGTCAAAACTCGGCACTACAACTACTCCTACTTTACCGGTCAAGTAGAAAGAGAAATCCCGATCTTACCATCGGGAACCGGACCACACTAACACCACTCACCGAGGTAAAACCCACGGCAACCCTGCCGTAGAGGCCTGTCTCCCAGGACAAGGTGAACCTGGACACGTTGTCCAAGGTCAAGCCGCGACCGCCTCGTAAAGAACACAACACTAACAAGACGCAACCTCGGTGAAGCTACTAGCACCTTGGCTACTAACTCGGAAACACCGGGCGGTCCAGAAAATCACGTCTCGCAGATGGGAAATGGAACCCGGAAACAGGAGAGTCACGTCTCACGTGACATGAGTACCTGCCCACCAGAAGCAAAGCCAGATGCGTCCACTGACGACTTAGACCGTGCCTCAGGTGTCTCCCTCCGGCCCAGCGGGAACTGAGACACCGTACTAATAACCACAGAACAAGTGACTAGTTGGGGTCGTGCTCGTTAGCGCGGGTCCAACCGCCCCCAACCACGTGTGCACACACAGACCGTGCGTCTCTAGTCTGGCCCTCTGACTGGTTTTCCCCTCAGCCGGACTCTGGCTGCAAGATGTGAGGCCCTACGGTAACCAGTCTAAAAACCGTCTCTCGGGGTAGACTCGCCACCACTCCCTGGTGGGACCACTCGCGTGTCGGAAGGCTACGACTAGTGGGGAGTCACTGGTGTGACCACTCTCTAAGGAGAAACTCTGAGAAACACACACGCACCCTACGCGAAAGTCGAGAAGGACCAAGTGGCGACGAGGCACTGGACTTTGGACGGTCCTCTAGACTCACTAAATCCAACGGTCCTTGAGTCACAAGACTCGAGGTCAAGACCTTCATACGCAACGACGGAATGCCGTTGATCTAACCTGATCCCTAGGTCTAAAACAACGGTAGCACGAATACCGAGGTAGCTCACGAGCGGCCGAGATCATCCCCTCAGGGAGGGAACTCAAGGGACCTCCAGCCCAGGCTGGGTAATTGGACTCACAGTCCAAGGCCACAAACATGGCCCACGCGGAAATCACATAAGCATGATTCCCAAGGTAGCTCACAAGCCGCCATGCCGATTCCCCATCCCAAGGAAGAACGGGAAACCTCCAGCCCCAGGCCGGATGACTAGACTCACAGTCCAAGACCAAACACTTGGCCCACTTGGAAACCATCTTCCGCAGAAACCCACGACATGCGGGGGAACCCCACCGCACTCACACCGATACACGGTGACTCGATCGAGCGTAACACAAAGCCCGGAACACACACACCTACGGGCATGCTAGTCGAGGTAACACGGCACCTCCAGACACCCCAAAAAATACGGACACGAAACCTACGGGGTGTCCGGGACACTCACGAGGCCGAAGGTTGACCACTGGGTCACAACCGGGTCGACCGGAGACCAACACAACGCGAACCCGTCATCGCAAGCACGGGAATCGCCTGGCGGTCCTCTCTTGGGCCGCCACACGACTCTAGCGGCCCAACCTTAGGCCGCCACATGTACTGTAGCGGTTCAACAATGAGCCGCCAGTCGCGAAAGAACAAGCGGTCCTATATAGGACCGCCACAGGGCATGTAGCGGGCGTACCTTCGGCTGCCAGACCCCAAAACCTCCGACGGTCAAAAACCAGCTGTCAAAATGCCTCGAAGGCCACGCCGGCCAACTTGGCTTAGCGGTCGAACCTTCGACCGCCACCTAGCCTCTGGCGGCTCATCGTGCGGCCGCCAGGCCCAACCCACGCACGGAAAGGTTGAAACGCTCGAACGGAGACCACCAGAAGGATGTGGCGGTCACTGGAAGGACCGCCACACTTCCGGAAAATCGAACGCCCCAAAAATCCGATCCACGCCCCAATCACCCCCGGGTGATGGGGAAACAAAGGGGAACCCATCCCCAAGCCCATAGGCATGCATCTAAACCCCTGGATGGGCCAAAAACGCTGCGAAATGAGAGATCCGGCTCACTCCCCAAAAACATAGATTTTCCCCAAAAAGCTCAAATAAGCCTGCTCGGCTCACCACGGCCTACAAAACTTGCGAGAAAGGAAGTGCACGAGCTGGGGGTCCATCTCCCTACCTCCACCGAAGATTCGACGTGCCGTGGACGCCGATCCACGAAGAAAACTCCACGAAACCCTCATTCTTCCCGAGCTTCCCACGAACCACGCACGCCACCACGATCACCACGCCGCCACCACCGTCGCCGCGCTGTCGCCCACCGCTGTCTGCAGTTGGAGGGGAGCACGCCGCCGCGTCCACGGGAGAGGGGGAGGAGAGGGGGCGCCGGTCGCTCACGGAAGGAAGAAAGGAGGAAGAAGAAGAAAAAGAAAAAGGAAAAGAAATGGGGGTTATATAGAAAATCCGGATTTTCGAAAAATATGAAAAAATAGAATAATATACCCCCGCGATCCTCGGAACACGCTGATCGCCGTGGTAACATCCTGGTGTCGGAGAACGCAACGGTTCACCCTGTACAGGGTTCCGAAGGTCCGACAGATGAAAACACGTGTAAAACCCAAAACGTAACCCGGGACCACAAAGGCGCTCCGAAAATTCCAGAAAAATATCGGCGTGCTCCTCACAACACCACTGACCCAAGGAAACTCACAGGCACACCAGCAATGGGTTCGACAATCCGGTAAAAATAGTCTGAAGCTCAAACGGACATAATCCGCAACCCGCGAAAAGCGATTCGAAACCTGCAGATCCAGATCCGAAAAACTCGGGACATTACAGATACCTTCTTTTCTACCAATGAAAGTACCGTGTAATTCAGTGGCACCTTCTTTTCTGCCCAAACTCTACTTAAAGCATGCTACCTTTTCTAACAATTGTTTGCATGGGAGTGGCTATTCCAAATAGACAGTTGTCTATGCCTGCTGTAGGCAATCTCAGTACACAGGGCTCTTCTGCCAGTGCAGGGTCTACTAGACATGTCGAGGGTGTCAGGATGGATGTGAGCCAACCTGTTGAAAGTGTTGAAGGTGCCATGATGAATGCTAGTGCAAGGTCTACTAGACGTTGAGGGTCATGTAGGAGGAACATATTCAATTACTAGTTTTATGATGATTGGGAATGTTTTGTACTATGACGCTTCTGTCAACATGTTATGACTGCTCGAACTTGTGTGAGTTCTGTAATGACTTTTGACTTATGTATATAAATTTAGATAGTATATTGTAATTGGGTTTTGACTTATATATATGAATCAATCACTGTGGGCTATAAAAGCAATGGTCAGGAACAAGGGTAAACAATTGACATAGTATGTATGTACCTCCCCTTTTGATAGATGAGGGTTATATTTAATGTTGAAGGTTATGTATTGTTACTTACTTTGAAGCCTTTGTAATCTTGAGCAGGATATAGCAGTGTATCCTTGGGCAATGTCAATATGTAATGTTCACGAGAAAGAGAATATGTCAAGATCACTCTTCTTAGAGACTGTAATCATTAGTAATGCTAATTCATCTTTTCTTCAGAGCCAGACAGAAAATGGTGAGTCCAAGTGCCTGTGAAAAAAGAAATTGACAATATTTGGGAGTTTGAGTACTATTGAAACCAACGACCTATTGAAAATGCAATGTATCCTTGGTGTCTCAGACATGTCCCTGAGAAGCAAGAAAAGTAGAAACCACCAGAGTATATAATGCCCAACTCCTACATACCAATCAAAAATACCTCACTGGTCGATCTCTCCTACTCTCATTTGTTCAAAAACAGTAGAATCAAATCAAATATCGTGCTATCAATTTTCAATGTTCACATAATTCTATTCCATTAAAGTTGGTCTCAATTTGAATATCTATAGCCATGTGCAACTGTACAGAGAAAAGCACTATAAGAAAATGTGACTAATGAGGTATTTGGAGTTTTGTCCTTCCAAGCTCATCTCAGCTGTCCCATGAGCACAGATTTTCCCTAGTTGATCTATTACTTGTTCAACACACAAGGAGGACAATCTCTTTAGCACTCATGAGCACACATTTTTCCTCCCTTGGGCCATTGCCATCACTCACTCTCTTGATCTTATTTTATAGAGTATCTAGAGAATTGCATCATAAACATATTGAGATTTGCTTGTTGTTCGTTTGAGCACTCATAAACATTTCGTGAGTTTAGATACTCATAAACACTTCGTGCCATGTTTAATTTAGATAGTATGCTGCCTCAATATTAACCGGGTACATTTTGATTCTAAAAACATCTATCAACATACACAGTGGTATACACAGCCATCCAAAAGACAGTTCAAAACAATGCAGATAATTGCGTTCTTTACATTCCACTTAAAGCCTAACGAAAATATATACAAACAAAATATAGATAACTGCAACTATAGTTCTCTCCAGAAAAATTTTCGTAGATTCTATCTTTTCCACCGAATCATCGATTTGATTTTCTTTTCGAAGACCTCTTGAAGAGCTGCAATTTGGTACTTAAGATCTATAGTCGAATGATGAAAGTCGTCCACCCAACTAAAAGAGTCACAAGTATTTCCTGCCTATCAAACAGTAGGGATAAAATTAAAAATCTGATCAAAATAAATAATTCTTAAGAAAATTCCGAGCAAAAAAGTAAAATTAGAGTGGATGTCTTACCCCCCATCTGGAGCACCCATAAAACTGTCTTCCTTTACTTCTTTCCCTCGTAGAGTTAAACGTCCTACAGGGCCGCCGACAGAAACACAACGGAGGATCAACTTGAGCATGGGGTGTTCGGGAAGAAACCCCAATGGATGAACCGTGGCTCATGTTCAGATTTGGAAGTGAGAAATAAAGATTGCTAAAAAGAGAGGGACGATGGCGATGATGGTGTGCTGAATCTGGGGAACGACGTTGAATGGCAAAGCTTTCTCCTCTTTCTCGAGATCCTCGCTGGCGATCTCTCCTACTCTTCGCGTTGGATAGCGTGACTCCCCCTCTGACCTCCCCCTTGATCTCTCCCTCCTCCCCCTCCTCCCCCTCCTGCACGATCAATAGTGGTGCTCCGCTCCCAGACTCCCCCTCCGATATGTGAACCGATCTCCCCCTCTATCTCTCCCTCCTCCCCCTCCTGCACGATGAACAGTGACGCTCCACTCCCAGACTCCCCCTCCGATCTGTGAACCGATCTTCCCCTCCACCGATTATCTCTTTGCACCGTTTTTATCTTCATGCGAGAGTTAACAGAAGGATTTTTTGGTCAAAATACAATCATATAACCGAAATATTAACATCTTTCGAGAATATTCGTTCTTCGACGATAGAAGCTAACTAGGATGACATATTTGGAAGTTATTTATGATAATAGTGATACATATGTTAATATGTTTCTAAAAATGATATATCTATAAGTACATATGTAACACTAGTTTATATGCAAAAAAAATCTTAAAAATATCATCGTACTCTTTTTGTTGGACAACATTTACCATAACTATGATCCACGTCATCTTCCATACTTGCTAAAGTTTACGATGTTCGTTATGGAATACTTATATACATATATATTATTCTTTAAAAAAGAGGACTGATAATCAGGTTAAATGAAAGATTTGTTTCAGTTTTCTTATCCAAAACAAAAAAAGGTAAGGATATTATCCGTATCATCAAATTTGTAACCTTGTGTGTCTTAAAAATTTCAAATAAGGGCGACTATTTCATATTTTTCCTTTTACCTCTGCATCCCCATCCCTTCACCTGCATGCACACCTCCATTTGTATCACTTCAAAAATATGATATGATCACCTATTAAAAAATAATAAAAGAAATCACATGGCTTAAACTAGTGCTAATTTTGAGTGCACGCAAAAGATTCCACTCGTTCTTCATAGATGATCCGTCCCATTTTTGCACCTCTGTATCCGGGGACTAGTGAAGCCTCCGAGCGCGCAAACACACACCCACCGTGCATGGAGGATCCCCGATCCGGTTTCTCGGGACGATCAGAAGCCGTCGGTTGGGGCATGGGCGGTGATTAAATCGTTGGGGCACGGGCGGTGATTAGATATCGTGGATGTTCTGGACTTTTCAGAGCTAGCATCTTTGACGGTTGAGGAGCGCACAGGGCCGGAGAGTGGAGACGCGGTCGATGTGGGTCTCCCCCGGCAGTGGGGCCACATCAGGGCCCTTCATTTCCTCCACGGCGTGCGTGCCGCGAACAGGAGAGAGAGAGAGAGAGAGGGAAAAACTAAAAAGAAAAGGAGAGAGAGAGAGAGATGCCTCGCAAAACTACTGCTTCCCTCTCTCATCTCTCCCGCTTTCCATTTTCTGTTCCTGTTCTCTTCTTCCTGTTCCGAGATCTCCTCCTCCTCCCTCCCTCCCTCCGCCTCTGTGCTCTTCCCACGCAGGCTTCGAATTGCAGCAAAGAAAAGAATCATCTCTCTCTCTCTCTCTCTCTCTCTCTCTCTCTCTCTTTCTCTTTCCAGCTGTGTAAAGGTGAACAAGCATAAGATCTCGCGCCGCAAGACCTGTCATTGCGTCTGTATGTTTTTCTGTCTTGTTTGCATCAAAATTTTCCTCGTTTTTATCCTTCTCCAGAAGAAATGTTCCTTCCGAGTCATGAAGTGCGACATTCACGTCGGGGCCTCCATTAAAATTGTTTTTTTCTTCCCCTAGCGTCCCTTTCTGCGTTGATGTGACGAGGTGCCCGAATTTAATCAGCGGTCGTCCGATGGCGGTCAGAAAAATGAGGATTGCGTGTTGCTTCATTCTTCTTTCTTGTTTCTGAATTTTCCGTGATTTTTTTGTTTTAAATGAGCCCCTTGAGCTAAAAAGGGGTGGTGCTGTTCTGAGGATCTGGATTTGTACGTGTTGTGACAGCTGCATTGGTGTTCTGATTCAATGTCTCTAGGTTCTTGTCCGCATCTAGATCTCTAGCTATTTGCCATTCCTTTCAAGCATTCTATATGTCCATCTCATCTAGCTTATTCGGTGATGGTGCAAGCGTGCTATAGATTATTGGGCCGGGCCTTTAGGTCAGTTGCATATGCGTAGCTGCCCACCCATTGCTCCAGTTCCATTGGGAGTCAGGATCCTGAAGGTGGAGCTGGTTATAAGTGAGTTTCTGGGATTTGCGTACGTGTTGGGGGAAGTTTGTTGCATGTTTGCATATTTCGTTAGAATTCTATTTTCTCCTCTCTTTTGTTTTTACATCTGCTCTCATGCATATTTAGATCAAGTTTTGTAACTACGGCTTATGTGTGTATTATAATATGTTCTTCCTCATGATCGCTGAGGTATGGCTGTGTATAATAGCGCTGAAGTTTTTAATGTACTCACCAGGTGAGGTAACTGTCACCTGTGGATGGTGTCTGGGCATCTGCCTCTTCTACCATTATGCATGAATTTACTTGGAGAAGCATCCCTGAGCCACAGTGATAGGTGGAGGATGTTGCCAATCTTGTAAGAACGGTCTACCAGCAGCTCCATCTTGCACAGTGAGGAGCTGCTGCATTGGAAGATATACTGTCCTCATTTTCGAATAAGTTCTCTTCTGCATTGAGTATCAATGGGGGAGTGGGTTATTGGGGCATTCATCAACTTATTTGGTAGTATTGCCATCAACTTCGGGACCAACCTTTTAAAACTGGGACATGATCAGGTAACACTAGTTTTCCTTTTTGTATTTTAAATTTGCAATATAAATTGATCAGTTGGTCACTTGTCAGAATGAACGTAAACAATCTGCCAATGTTTTTTACCTGACTTGTACCTGGATTTCATAGATTTGAAGAAAATGACACCCCTTTCCATTGATTCAAATGTATGAAGTGTCTTGACATGGATACCAATCTTTTTCTCATGTTGGAAATGCCTCCTACATGCAAATAGTGTAGATTGGCCCTCATATTTGCTATAGAGGTGTTAGTTTTCTGCTGTATATATGAAATCTCACTATCATGGTGGCACTACGATCTTATTATGGTCACACTTTCACCCAACTCCAGTTGTGCTCATATGAAGTACCAATCTGTATGGATTTATAAAGCATTGGTAATAACATGGTGAAGAAATGTTAAGCAATTTCTTTCTCACCAAGAACATGAATCTCAGGCTCAGACAGCACAATTCAGCACCATCATCTTAAATACCCTAACACATCTCATTTGAGATGCTCCTTCATAGCACTGCTTTTTTCTAGTCTTGACAAGGGAATTATAGTGAGTTTTTCTGCATATACACCTAGATTTGCATTTGGATGTATACCCTTCATATGTGAATTAAATGGCACATATGCCTCTATTGACTCTTTCTGTTCAACAAAACGTTAAAATGTCTTAAGGAGAGATGAAAAAAGAGACGGAATATTCCATGTATATTTTGATGGGAGTTTGCACAGGGGCATATTTTGACATTAAATTAATGTATGGAGAGTATATATGCAAATACAAATGCAGTTCCCTTTCAACATGGGTATATATGCAAAAACCACTTTGAAAAGAAAATATATGCAAAAGAGGGGAATGAAGGGTAGACTTCTATCTTCTGATACTTTGAGATATTCTTGAGATAAAATCAATGGGAAGGGATCACAGAAAATGTTTGGGGCGGGGGGTATGGGATTTAAGCAAGGGAGAACAAGAAGAGGCAGGAGAAGCGGCCAACGACAGAGATCAGGTTGTCAAGCAATGGAAGCACCCAGCAGCCACCTTCTCTTCTCCTATTCTTCTCAACATGCATGAGGACAGCAAACAGAGCAATCTTGGTTGACTTAATGTGGATAGCAATCTCCGCAGACCTCTTAGAGACCTCTGTCTCTGAAGAATCCTGAGATAAACATGTTATGGATCCTGCAAAAAAATGGGGTGGGAGGGGTATTAAGGGAAGGGGAATGAGAAGAGGCAGCAGAGGTAGCCAATGGCAACATGAGGATGACAATCAATGTCGGCAGGCAATGACAGAAATGGATAGGTACCATCTCCTCCCATCAGAGCAATAGTTGTAGGCTTCCTTCGCCTAAACATAAGGATGACAAGCAATGACGGCAGGCAATGGATGGGCACCACTTCCCCATCAGATCAATGGTTAACTTTGCCCCCATAGGAAAGATTGCTGAAAGGTCTTAAAACCACTAGAAGAAAAGAAAAGAAAAGACAAGGTTCCTAAAAGTTATAGCAAGGACAACAGCGGCATCAATTATCCCAAACATATCATTTAAGCCTAGTGATGTGTGCTGCTTGGCACTTTTGAGCTATGTAGTTAAAAGCGCGCCTAGGCGTAGCTCAAAAGCGTGCCTAGGCGCTCGCCTAGGCGCTCAGGCGAGGCGAGGCGAGGCGCCCCCTTGTCGCCTCGCCTCGTCTCACTCTGACCATATCTGGTCTCACTCTCTCTCTGTCTTACATATACACACATAACTTGCTTTGAATCATAGGATTGAATGAATCATAGGATTGAATCATAGGATTGAATGAATTTAGGACTTTTATTGACTTTATATAGCCATTTTTGTGATATTTAGACATATAGTTTATTTTTTGAATTAAATATATATATTTAATAAAATTTCGCCTCAAACACCTAGGCCATCGCCTAGGCGTTTGAGGCGTGAGGCGACCCCTTGGTCGCCTCGGTCGCCTCACGCCTTAGACTACATAGCTTTTGAGTGTATACCCATAGTCTACCAGTAGAGTTTACAATCTTTAATCACTGTCTAATTTCCACTAAAGATGGCCCTTAGATTACTCTCTTCTTAGATAGTTAGTGACACAACATATAGAATCTTAGGAGTCAAACTGGCATGGATGTATATGCATATGTGAGAGAGAAAAAATACAGTTAATTAATGTAAAAAGTAAAATTGAAGGTACCCAAGAAATGAATGTGAGTGGAATAAATGCAATATCTTGGGAGTGCTTGGCACAGATGGAGAAGATTTGAGCAACATAGTCCAGGATCCATCTCACACTGCATGAGCAAGTTTTCTTGCCAAAGTCAGAAAAAGTTACATGCTCAGGAGCCAGGAATATGATAAATGAATTATTTAATGACGCACATGAGATTCCTTAGTTTCCTACTTGTGTGCTGAAGTGTCTTAGTGGGATGAAGACTCCAAAAATTTATCATATAAATGCTTTCCTAAGTACTGTCCAAATTAAATTAGGAAATATTTCTATTTTGCATGGTTATTGATTTGTAAAAAAAGGTAAATTTACATCATAACTTGTCATCCTAATGAAAATATAATAAAAGGAACTATGCTAAGAGGTTTCTGTTACATTATGCATTCATTAAGCAGCATTTGCCAATTTCTTTTCATGTCAAGTGTAGAGATCAGTAGAGTCCTATCCAGAGTTGGATTGCTTGTTTTTGTTACAAGAAATTTCCGTAGCTTTATGTTGAATTGGGCATGTGACATGGGAACAATATTTTGTACATGAAGGACAGTTAATGATCAAACTCACAGGAAGGTATGAGGTTGTTTTTTGAAAGTGGTTGGTACCACTGTATTATATTAAAATAAAAAGTGAAGGGATATACAAGTGTAAAGACTTTGTGACCCAAAAGATCCCTATACAAAAAATTGCTACATCAAGGCAATGCTAAGCCCCCAACAAAAAAAAAAAAAGACGACTTGACGAGTCCACATTACAAAGATTCAATGTCTACTCCCTCACTCTTTCCAAAATGAAAGAAACGATCCTGTCAGCCGCTTCTCTCCTAAAGGTCCTCTGATTCCTTTCTCCCCACAAGGCCCAAAGGGTGGCATGGAGAATGAGCCACCAGATGTGCCTATCACCCCTGAGCAGCCAACCCCTATGACAATGTTGGATGAGATGGTACACATTACTCTGCAAGGTGGAAACCCCGGGAATCTTCTCAACACCTTTGTCCATAACTCTTTTGAGAAAGAGCATTCTGTAAAGAGATGGTCCATTGTCTCATCCTCATCCCCGCATAGGGCACACACCATGGGGATCCCTGTCATAAAGGTGGCCAATCTATCGCAAGTGGGTAGCCGGCTGTGTGAAATTCTCTATATAAGCAGCTTTACTTTCAATGGGCTTCGAGGTATCCATATGTAGGGTGCCTATCCATGCCTCTCTCCTCCGTCAGAAATTAAGTTTTATGCTGGGGTGACTGAACATCTCCCTTCCCTGTCCCACCGCCACCACAAGTATCAATGTTCTGTACTTCTGGGGCAAAATCAGTTAGCAAAGACAGCAGCTCCTCCAGTTGTTCCATCTATCTCCTCCATCCTTAGGTTTCTTCTAAAAGAGGGGGACTACGTCCCTCCCGAAAGTTGTGAGTCAAACACCTGGGATACTGGTGCATTCCCTTTAGATAATTAGTGACACAGCATATTTTGTCTTGGGAGTCAAATTGGCATAGCTGTGTGTGCATATGTTGAAAGGCAGAAGATAAAGTCAACTATGTATTGAAAACACCTGGAAGTGAATCTAATGGAGTTAGTGCAAGGTTCTCGAGAAGGATCTAGAAACGTGGTCCAGGAAAATAATGAGCAAGTTTTCTCGCCAAAGTCAGAAAAAGTTATATGCTTAGGAGTCAAAGATGATAAAAGATTTATTTTGTGACACAACTTTCCTACTTGTGTACTAAAGTGTGTTGATAGGATCAAGAGTCCAAAAATCTACTGTATAAATGTTTTCTCAAGTGTCAGCCAAACTAAATTAGGCAACCTGTTGTTTTACACCGTTACTGATTTGTAAACAACTCAATGTTCCATTATCACTTGTGATCCTAATGAAAATCTGGTGAAAAGAATGATTTTAAGAAGTCCCGGTTACATTGTGCAATCATTAAGTGTCATTTGCCACTTTGTTTTCAAGTCATTTGTAGATATCAATAGAGTCCTATCTAGAGTTGGATTGGAATGCAAGAGAATTTTCAAGCTTTATGTTGACTTGGGCATCTCCCAGTAGTTTTACGAATAATTTTTCATTCTTTTTCCTTGAAAATGGAATAGCAATTAGACTTCTTTTATAAATAGAGGCCAACATATTATGCCTCTTCCTATCTGTTCACTGGGATGTCTTCATCATTTGTGATGCATGACACGTCCTCGAGGATGCTTTGGAATCCCTTAGGTGATCCTATGGCTTATTCATCTCTGTTCTATTATCTGTTGATTTTCATGGTATTCACCATAATTCCCTGAAATATTATAATTTTCAATTTTGACCTTACCCTTTTCTCATCTTGGTTAAATTTATCATCTAAACTTTCTAACTGGAACTTATTTGCTCTATCCTCTCTTGTCCTCCATCATTTAAGCAACTGCTTCTTCGGTTTATGCTTTTTCAGAGATGGCCAGACATTCCTTCATTATAGTAGGAGTTAAAGACATGACTGTTCCTTTGTAGAATTATATGCTACCATTTTGCTGTTTCTGCATTGCTAATGCAATCAAACTTATTTGCTGATCAAGTGATGCATGCTCCAAAATCACATATAAGTGTTTGGGAGCAACACTTTTTCCTACTTTGGTTCATGGAAAAAATAACTTATTAACTGATGCAAACTTAAAAAAAGGAAAATTATAAAGGGAATTTTCTATATTTTATCTGACAAAAGTGGGATTGCACCTGCTTTTATTGAAAGGAACATCTAATATACTATACTATAGTTTAAAATAAGAAAAGTAAAAAATCCCTTTCCCTGATTAAGTCTACAAATTGAATTCAGCACTTGATCCAACAAAGAAAACTCTCACATACATGAAAGCTCTTCTAGTTCATTTTGTAATAGTCATAGATACTATTCCATGCCCAAGAAACAAGAAAAGGCAAGAAGAAAAAGAACAATCCAGACAACAAGATCTTTGTCCACAGAAGCATGAATCCATCTCTGGGAAACCTTTTTGTTTGGAAAGTGGATGGTACCACTGATTGTATAAATGTGAAAAAAAGTATGTATATGATAGGAGGGACAAGCAACAAAATCTCCCCTTTACAACAGAAGCAACACTGACTAGCACCTGTCTTACTCATAGTTGCAGGGAAACATCCCCCAAAGTGGGAAGCATGTTTCTCAGGAAACACTTCTGCAAAACGAATTTGGTTCATTTCGGAAATGCATGGGAAATGAGAGGAAAACAATGGGTGGAAATGCTGGTGTATGTGGTGGAAGAATGAGGAAGAAAGGAGGAGAAAGAAAGAGGCAGTGTGTGCAGTTGAGGTCGATGGCGGTGGCATGTTGTGCAGGCGAGGTCGGCAGTGTTGGCACGCAGAGGCAAGGACAATGACACCAGCGGCTTGTGGAGGCAACGACAACCATGACAGCATGCATGCAGGGAAGTCAACGGCAGCAGCAGCTTTGCAGGCAAGCTTGACAGTGCTGATGTCCTGTGTAGCCACCAGTGACTGTAGCAGCACATTCGGGTGGGCGGGGGCATGTGATTGCGGCGGCCATGCGAAACGTGAACCCTAGTGTCAGGATTGATTTGGGGTCAGAGTGGTCTTAAACTTTAGAGTGTATTGGATAATTATAAAATGACCCCCCAGAGCAACATTTAATTTCCAAACGAACCAAACTTTCCTAATAACAAGAGTTAATTACAAAGTTACCAATTTGAATAGAATATGTTATATACACATCCTAAAAGTTGTAAAAGCAAATTAAAAATTAGAGAAAAACTAGAAAAAAATCTAAAAGTGAAATCATGTATTTTGATAAATTAAATAAAACAGTTTACTTAAAATTCAACACATATTAAAAGATTTTTAAGTTCAATAATACTTTTAAACAACCTTATATGTATAAAAAACACATTTATGAAGATGTGATTGTAAAATACTGATAATGAATTGAAGTTTATTTAATATATATAATCATTTTTCATTTCTCCTTATTTTTTGGAAGGTCGTTTCTCACTTTCGTTTCTCAAGTTGGCAACTATGATGTAACTCAGGCCTGCCGCTCAGCAACTCAAAAGAATTATATCTGTCCACTTTACAAAAAGTAGAAACCCATTCCCTTACTTGCCCACACACAGACTTGACCACTCATTCAGCATTGTGAACTCTTCTAAAGGTCCATCTCTAAGAACTTACCAGTCCAAAAGTCAAAGAAATAGTGATCTGAAACCTGTAATATCAAAACACCATACCGACATAACTTACTAGCTTACATCATTACAGTCTGTCCTTCCTCTTCCTCCTATCAAAAGGGGCATCCCAATGCCACTAGGCTTTGCCACTGCAGGGTCTGGGGAGGATCAATTGTATGTAGCCATACCCTTGCTTTCTTCAAAGAGGTCATTTCCAGTTCTGAACCTGTGACCCCCGGGTCACAATGGAACAACCTTACAATTTCACCAGGGCTCCCCCTTAATTTTTCAAGGCTCAAACAACAAAATAATGTTTTTCTTCACTTCATTTTCTTAAAAACCTGATAGTATTCTGACCTTTTAAGAACCTGACACCATTGTCTGAGTCCAGATGTTTAGGTTTCCTACATACATCACCGTTCTCTTTCGTTGTCTTCTCCTGGTTTCTGCAATTCTTTCTATATATTGCCTGCCATGTAATTTCCTGACATTTGATGCCCTCCTGGAATTTTAATTTTGTACTTCGTTTGTCAATTGTTTAGTTTATTTCTATATGCTAGTATTATGAGTATTCATGTTTTGACAGAAGCTTCGCACACAGACACGTACATGATGTCTTTGATTGGTATATGCACCAGTTCAAAAGTTTTTCCGTAGGACATTATGATTCCAAGCCAGTTATATGAAGCTACTGGTTTCATTCTATTGATAGCAAATGATACGAAAAATTTGCCTTTGGCTTGGAGAGATTACCTTCAAATGATATGTAATCTTCACATAATTATCTGGCATACTCATAATCATTCTCAACAACAGCAAGCTTTATCCCCTCAAGATGGGAACAACTAGGTTTTGGTGGAAGTCAGGTGGCAGAGCCAGGGATTATTTATTGTGACCACATATTGATAAACATTGAGATATTTTCAGAATACAAAATGTCTAGGGATTTAATATGCACTGCATTTACATAAGGGTTCTGCATGACTTTGTGGTCGTAACTTCCACCATGGATCTGCCATGACTTTGTGGACATAGCTTCCACTGCATTTACAGAAGAGTTTTGAGCAGATTTTCAGCTTTTTCAGTCTTTTTTTCCTTAAAAGTTTTGAAACATCTTTCCCAAACTCAAATTATCAGTTCACCATTTTCATGCGTGCTTCCATTATGTGTTCTAAATCAGTACACCAAGTTAAGATGTAATGAGATGCATCTCATAATTGTATTGTCTTAACCAATGTTTGCTGGAGCACAACTCATACCAGCTTGGTACGTGAAAAACAGATTCATACCAATCATACAATCATACTCGGCTTGACTCGAAGCAACTTACAGGTAGCACCTAACAACAAACAATTTGTACCAAGTTGCAGACCATCTAAAGATTCAAGCGAACTTAAATTGATTTGTAGGTTATCATATCAATCCGACTTAGATTGACTCATAGCCTATTGCTAAGGCTCTGTTCAACTCAGTCTGGGACTGTAATGGTCAAACTTCTTAGGTCCAGTCAACACTAATAATCATCATGCATGTTATGAATCATAAAGCAGAAAAAGCAAGCCAACCTGTGCGAATGGGCATGAGTTATGAAAACCATGGTCTTAAAGCAACTTTGTTGTTTGTTCTCTGAAATAATTTTTTTTCCTTATTTCCATGCTGTCAGGATACATTATTGGAACAAAATATTTAGGTCTTAGGAATTCGCCATCAGTAGTGTTCATCCCTCTATTTGTTGTCCCCATAGCATCTTGCATGCCACCGTCTGCTGATTTTATATTTCTTTGCATTAGATTGATGCACTTTTTGTTTATTTGTTTATAGCGTGAGAGGCTGTCCATGCTCAGTAATGATGGAAGCAACAAGCTTGCATTAAAGCCAATCATATATTTTCATAGTTGGAGAGTGGGTAATGCTTTAAACTGCTTTTCTTTTTGGTGGTGGTGGGGGGGTTATTCTTATGTCAATTCTAGTTTTTGAAAACTTAACTTTGTTTTGAATGGTTCTGACACCAGTATCTTATATACAGGACTTCTCTTCTTTTCCCTTGGGAATTGTCTCAACTTTATTTCATTTGGATATGCTGCTCAGGCAAGTAATGATACATTATTGTTGCCATGGATTTTCTTTCATCAACTAAAATAGATGTGTTGTTGCCAAATTACGTGTTGGGCCTAAAGACCACTTGGAAACCATAAAGCCACCTTCTTGTTACTTTTATAGATCTTGGAGAGATTTTTTTATTTGTTTTTTCTTTTTTTTCATGATGAGGAATGTGGTTCAACATGGACACAAATCTCCTGTTAGAACCTTAATGCATGCAGAATCCGACATTCTGATCTTGGGAAACTGTCCTTCAGCCAAGGCATCTTGTGATAACATCGTGTATGTGTAAGAAAAATCTCTCGTTTTAAGAAACACAATAGGATAAAATGTAAAAACCAGATTTTCTTGCCCTAGGTTGTTGTAAATCTTGATGGAATCATTGAACCTATGGGTAAAGATCTAATCTTTATTATGTGGAGATCTGAGTCTCCAATGATCGATGCCGATTCCAAGGATCCTTCAAAATTGCACCTAGTGGTATCCACATGACTTGCTATGCCAATAACACCTTGTTGCGACCTTCGCTCTTTGATGTCTTACACCAAGAGAGAGGATGAGCTCACCCAAACCCTAAGGGTGGCTTTGGTATGGAGTTAGGTTAAAGATGGGCTAAGTCAACCCGATTAAAGTAGCCCGGAATTAACCTATTTTTGATTTGGTAGGAGGGTAGTTAATCTGGGAATAAAGATGTGGGCTAACCTAATTTTAATCTAGTATGATTTGGTAAATAGTAGGTTAACCTAGTAATAATGAGAGAGAGAAATAGCATTTATTATGAGAGAGAGAGACACATTTAATTGAGCATTTATTGAGGTAGGAGGTTAACCCACCTTAACCCACCCTTGGGTGTGGGTTTCAAAACCCAGGAATATCCCTGGGTTAGCCCTTAACCTAACCCGACTAACACTAACTCCTTACCAAAACACAAAAAAACTTATCCCGGAGTTATCTTAGAGCTAACCCCGGGATAAACCAATATCAAAGAGAGGCTAAGAGAGAGGGTGGCGGCCACAAGAGGAGGGAGAGAAAGGGGGAAGCCAAGGGAGAATGCTAATTTCTTTATGATAGGGTTTCTCTCAAGCCTTCCTTTTATAGAAGTAATTATCTTATAATTATCATAATACCCCCATCTTAAGCAGACCTAATGTGTGTGACTTTCTGGGCTCAATGTCGAGGTGGGTAGTAAGCTCTATAAGAATATTGAAACTTCTTTCAACATTCTTATCATAAAATAATGGAACTCTTTCTCATTATTTTATGTTGAATAATATTAGAATACCTTCTAATATTTGTGTGTAATAATATTAGAACTCTTATTTTGTGTGAGTTAACTCTTGACCCACGGAATTAATTATCTCATAATTAATTCATAGCAGCTCATAGATCATAGTTAGCTCCAAGCAACGTGCCATGACTCCCAAGCGATACAGTAGATTCATTATTTAATTGGAACTTCTAATCATCAATTACCTTGTGATAATAGTCGCTCATTCATACAATGTCTCTAATTGACCGGGGTATGTGTAATAGTCAAACCTTTCTCATTCGATCTGATAGTTAACGCTCATCGCCGTCATACTAGAAACTCCATTTTAGTTGACTGTATCACCATCACACTAGAAACTTCCTTCTAGTTGGCTATATCACCCTGGCTAGAGATTTTTTTTAGTGTGATTCTAAGACATTCTTTCTCCAAGTATACAGGGAGAGTGAACTATGTCTTGTTGACTACTCAATTCCCTTTGTATGCCTTACACTACACCCGAGTGTTTGACCGTACGAGACCTATAGTTAAGGTCTATAGAGCAAACATCAAAGTGTTGTGGTCCACACACAAGATGTCTTTGGTGTCTCAGATCTAAGGATCTATCACACCACTATGACTTGGAGTCTTCTAGTTGCCATATAATTATCATCACATATTTAGGAACTCTGTGGTGGATCAGTTCAGTGAGCTCATTCCTCTAATGAGCACCAACATATATATCTTAATGTCCTCACACTAGCGACTGTGAGATCAGTCACTCTCATCACATGAGAGGATATCATGTACACCAATCTATCTAGATCTTTGATGTACCGTCTCAAAGATCCCATGAGTAGGAATGTTTAGAACACATACGTTTAAAAGGTTGATCTCATTATCATAATATCATTATGATCCAACTTTTATTGCATACATTTGGGGGCTTCATCACGTTGAGCGATAATATGCATAAATAAAGAGACAATGCAGAAATTGCCATAAATATCATTAATCTAAATGGGAATATACATTAAATGATGTCATCTCTTCACAAGTGATTGCTTGCAAATCCCACTCGTACTAAAGTCAATCACGTCCTTACTTGATCCCTATTAACTTTAGGTGATGCTCAAATACATATTGAGTCAAAGGTTTAGTTAGTGGATTTGCAATGTTATCAATGGAAGAAACTTTTTCTATTGCTCTATCTCCTCTTACTATGATCTCTCTAATCAGATGGAATCGTTGCAAAATGTGCTTCGACTTCTGAGGAGACCTCGTTTTCTTAGCTTGCGCAATAGCCTCATTTTTATCACATAACAAGGGGGTGAGATCAAAGATGCTTGGGACAATCCCCAGCTCGATGATGAACTTCATCACACGGCTTCCTTAGTTACATCTGCAGTAGCGATGTACTTTGCTTCAGTTGTCGAATTGGCAATTGTCTCTTGTTTGGAACTCTTCCAAGTAAGTGCCCCATCATTTAGGGTGAAGACAAACCCCCCTAAAATTAATTTGTCACACACATCTGACTGGAAACTTGAGTCAGTGGAATCTCGTAGGTTCAAGTCATCTCCTCTACATACCAGAAACATATCATCAGTTCTTCTCAAGTATTTAAGGATACATTTTATGGCCATTCAGTGTTGCTCCCCTAGATGTGCCTAATATTTGCTTGTTACACTTATAACATGCGCTATGTTAGGTCTTGTGTATAACATAGCATACATAATGGATCTTAAGGTTGAGACATGAGGAATTCTACCCATGCATTTTCTTTCTTCAAGAGTTTTTTGGGGACATCTTCTTCGAGAGATAAATTTTATGTCTCATCAGTACAATGTCTCTCTTGAAATTTTTCATGTCAAATCTTTTGACAATAGTGTCTATGTGCATAGATTGAGACAAGCTAATCATCCTTCTTGATCTATCTCTATAGATCTTTATCTCCAACATAAGGATGTTTCTCCCGAGTCTTTCACAGAAAAGTTCTTAGATAGCCACCTTTTATGGTCGACAACATATCTACATCTTTTTCAATGAGTACTATATCATCTACATACAGTACCACACAAGGATGGCAAACTTGGTTTCGGACTCAGTTTCGGCCGGGTCCGAAATCGATACGACTCGGTATCGGTTTCGGTTTCGGCCGAAACCGGCCGAAACCCAGATAAAAGGTTAAAAAAATCAAATTAATTCTAAAAAATCTGAAAAAAAATCATAAAAAATATAAATAATCACTTAAAATCACAAAAATCATTACACATGCATTTGACTGTATAAGTTAGTGCAATAACCTTGAAGTAGACAACTACAAAAATTGAACTTTAAACATTGAGCATGTGAAAGTTAAAGTAATATTCCATTATACATTAATACAAGCAGTACAATAAACCAAATTAGACAAAATAAATGTTACAAAAATTCATTGATTCTTACCTAATATGGATAATAATTACTAAAAGAACCTTCTCCCTCATCGTCTGGCCCTTGATGTTGATACCCATAACCAGGTTGCATGTATGGTCTATATTCACTATAGCCAAACAATGAGGTAGCCAAGTCCTGCATCCCTCTTTGGATCCCTCTTGGAGTGTTTGGTTGGCTTGAGCCGAATCCAGTATCAGCATAAGAATCTTGAGGAAGAGAAGAGGAACTGGCCGGATGGAAGTTGAATGATGGTTCATAACCCCACGACCCATAAATCGCTGCCTCCTGTTGGCTACCTCCATAACCTGATGGATGCCCATATTGACTCTGTGACTCATGTTCTCCCTCACCCTGACTGTATCCTCTGCCTGTGTCTGCGTGGAAGGAGGAAGGACCACCAGCATCCCCACCACCAGTAGTAGCACCTGTAGCACCTGGCACATACGAAAATATAGAATTTATCTCTTACCAAAATCTTTTCTGATTCGAACTGATAATAAGAATTTAAGTTACTTTCAAAAACAAAAAATCAAAGGATCACGAAACCTGCAGTCTCCAGTCGCCTTTTGGCCTGTGGGGATGCTTTTTCCTGTGCCGATGTGCTTTCTTCTTGCACCCTTGACATGAATCCTATTCCCCTTGGCGTGTGCCTCAAATAAATCTGCTTCAACTGCTCAATTGCCGGGTCCTCTCGAGCAGCAATATTTGTTCTCTCAGTTTGCCCATGCACTGATGTACTTCTTCTTAAGGATGTAGGTGCCTTGCCCATTCTAGGAGTGACTGGTCTGCTATCTGAGTCGGAGTGTCTAGCTGGCTGAAAATCATGCTGCTCCTCAGTGTCCTCAACAACCCTAGACATGTGGGCATGAGTATCTCTGGTCCTCTTTGATTTTCTTCTTAATTCGGGATCTCTTGGCTCATCTTCATCTAGTATGCCCTCTGCCCATCTTCTATCATCATCATCAAAAATAGGCTCATCAACCTGCTCTCGTGTCTCCACCCAAGACTGCAATGGATTCTCATCATCAAATAAGAGATCCACATCAATTTCTGCGGCGGCATCTCCGGCGGCGCGTTTGTCTCGCAGTTGTTGTCTCAACCTCATATTGTAGTGGAAGTACATTAATTTCTCTAACCGTTCAGCCTTTAGCCGATTGCGAACCTTCGAGTGTTTAAGGCTGAACGTGCTCCAATTTCTTTCACATTGGCTTGCCGATGTTGTTTGACTGAGCACCCTAACTGCAATGAAAGCCAATGCATTGCTGCCCACATCTCGGTTGTTCACTATTATCCATCAGTCAGCTGTTCCACTAACCATAAACAAATGCATTTTAGTTGTAGAAATATATATTCATCAAGTTAAGAAATCCAAAAAATAAAATATATCTGGGCTCACTCTTCTCACAGCGTATTGCAATTGGGAGTCAGCATTGTCCCAGTCCTCATTCTGTAATGGTTCATCTACAAACATAAAGTAATACATTAACATAACTACTTAAATAAATTCTATACATGTTATTGAAAGTATCAAATAAAGGTGAACCTCTACTTCGGCCTCTAGTCTCTTTTCTGGATTCCTCGATAAACGACCAATGACTTTTAAAGTCCTTTGAAGTACCTCGCCATCAACATGTGCATCGGCACCGTACATAAATCGAGGGTTGAGGAAATAACCTGCATTTGTGTATAATTAACTAAATGAAATTTATAAAATAACATAAAGGCATTACCCCAATTTTAGTACAATTAATCACTCACCAGCTGCATGCAAGTCGTGGTGTAATGTGTTGTCCCATCTCTGGTCAATAATTTTCCACCATTTTGTATAATGTCTGGGAAGGGAATGCTGCAACTCCAATTTGGCATGGTCCATGGTCTCGTACAGATAGCTCATATCATTCTTCTCATCGCCATCCACCATTCTTAGGACCTTCACGAGGGGTGTGACTACTTTCAAGTACCGTGACACCCTGTCCCAAAATTTGTTGTCGTCCACGACATGGCAGACATCCAGATAATCCATCTGTGCATCAACTGTGCCCTTGTCGATGTAGTCCCGCAGGGCATTGTGGTATATGAAAGCTTTCAGCTCATTCTTGTACCTGTGCAGATAAATGAAATATGAAGCTGCATCAACTGTTACATATCAGTAAGGATAAAGTATCAAGAATTGAGATCAATCTTATACCTGTGCAAAGACTCCAAAGAAATAAAATTGGAAGCAAATCTGGTTGGGCCTGCACGGATGATATCTCGCCCTCCACTGGCATGCGCCCTGAACATATTTAGTATCCTAGGATGGCCATAGATATACTGTGTGACTTTTTGTGCCTTGTCAATTATCTTCTTCACATGCTTTTCCTTCCCTATGTCTTCAAGCATCGGATCCAGACAATGTGTTGCACATGGGTGCCAATATAAATGACTGCGCTTCTGCATCAATTTCTTCCCTGCAGCCTTGTAACTGGCTTCATTATCAGTCACCACCAGCACAACATTCTCCTCTCCAATTTGTTCTACCATGCCATCCATCAAATGAAACAAATAATTTATATTCTTTTCATAATCTGATGCATCAACTGATTTCACAAACACTGTACCTTCGATGCAATAGACCAAAAAGTTTATCATGGACTTCTTCGTGGTACCAGTCCAACCATCACATATGATGGTGCATCCTCTCTCCACCCATATATGCTTGAAGCTTTCAACCCAATCATGGAGCTCCTCAACCTCTCCCTCAAGGCCACTCCCGTATATGTCTCGACGTGAGGGGGCCTTCAAGCCAGGGCCAGCATCTGCTATGGCATCTATCATAGGTTGGAAATATTCACTTGAAGCTGTATGTGCAGGAACACATGCATGAAAAAATCTCTTTGCAGATAGATTTAAATGCATGCCTTACAACTTCTGCTGATTTTTTGACCCCTCTCAATGCTTGCTTGATTTTAGGTTGTGTAGCTTGGGGCCTTCTGTGCATATAGCTGTCCATGGGATCTGTTCCCTGCGTATGTGGGGCAGCACCAACGTCAGGACGTCGTGCAGCTGTACTCTCATAGGTCCCTGAACCCATGGCTCCCTTCCCTTTCCTTCGAGCGGCTTGTTCACGCTCCCTTGCTTCAGTCAGCTCTGAATCAGAATCCTCAGTACCTTCCTCATCATCATCCCTCCTAACCCTTCTGCCAGAAATCTCCTCAGCAATTTCAGCCTCATCCTCAGCCCTTTGTTGCACCTCTCCCTTTTTCCCAGAAAGCACTGGCACATCTCTTCTCGCACCTCTCGGGGACAGTTGTCACATTGTCTCACCTCTCCTCTTACCTCTGCCAAATGTTACGTTCCTCTGGTAATTCTGCCATACATCTCCTTACCACAGTAATTGCATTTCACCTTTCTTCTCTTAGCATCAATTAAGGACATGTGGGCTGTCACGCCCCGAGCGCGGAAGATACTCGGATATGCGCGACGAGTTTATATCAATCATGTCAATCAGAGTAGTAGTGTATTCGACACCAAAACAGAGATGCGCAAAATAGAAAGATAACCCAATCCTTTATTTCATAATGGATAGACTATTACAAATCCAATACTCTATTCAATTAAAAAGGAAAAGTACATAGTTGACTCAAGAAAATAGGAAAAAGACTAGATGACACTTGGAGAAGTTCTATCACTTTCACTCTTGACCATTCCCATCCGATTGACTTCCCTCGTCGTCGGAATTACCTGAAAAGTAGGGAACACACGGAGTGAGCGAACGCTCAGTAGGAAATTATATCTCAAGCGCTAGCAAGGGGTTTAAATAATTACATCTTTCATGTATGTACTGTAGCTATGCATGCTCGTATAAAACGACAAGATAGAGAGAGAATTTATCAATAAGACAGCAAGATGAACTAGTCATGAGCTTTCAAGAAAAGATAACAGATATTCAAGCAAGTACTTTTTAGCAAGTCATGTCAAGAACTTTGGCTATCATGTATCAAGCAAGCAAGTAATTACCCTTTCTCGGGTCACGCAATTCATGTCATGTCAAGTACGAGTCAAGTACAAGATTTGTGTGGAATGTCCAATCAAGCTAGTCATGCACTCGGTATAATGCCAGATACCTTATCATTCAACTCCCATGGGCACAAGTACTTTCGGGTGCTCCTCCCAGGACCAGATCGGGCCCTATATGCGCAGGCATTTATCATGTATATTTGACATCCACTCTTGTATATATATATAGCCAATATGGAATTTCAACAATTTAAGCTTGTAGACACGTAGGATAACTTTGAGAGAATGGAGTCCAAAAATACGACATTGGACATAGATAGGCGATAACAACGGTACAATCACGATGAACGATGAAACTAGGTGGAATTAGGTTCCCTTAACTCGGGTACCATGACAAGTATGGACATTCTTTATATAGAATTGAGGTCCACATGAACAGTATATCAAAGGCAAGATACCCTCATTCTTATTATAGAATTGAGGTCCACAAGAACATCAACAAATGGCATGATATCATCATCCCATTAAGAATTCTCATGATATACTCTTTGCATATCATAAGGGCCGGTATACCATGTTTCTTTAGAGTGACATGGCATTCAATAGTGTAATGGGTTTTTAGGGTACAACCAGCTCAGTCGGCCTTGAGGGAATCCAAGGCTCGAGGAGTCTTACGGAGGTCTCTATGACTAACTCGCTAGTCCAAAGGAACGGAATGTCCAATGGAGAGCTTGTATGTCAATGAGAATTGAGGGTGATCGATAAAACATCATGAAACGTGGGACTATACTCACGGAGTGGAGATATAGTGCCGATATACATATATATAGATATACTGAAACCATCGGTTATCAGAAACAGGGTAAAAACATTTTTACAGGAAAATAACGACTTAAGTAAAGTCACTACTCAAGTAATTAACGCCTTCAGTAAGGGCGTTTATCTATTTTACATTTTTGCAAAATTTCAATATTTCAGTATTTTACCAAAAACGCGCCCTGGTAAGGGGCGTTTAATTACAAGTTGACGACGTATACAATGGTCGTTCATTCTTTACTTCTATTTTTGCAGAATATATATTTTCAATAATTTATCAAAAACACGCCCTGGACAGGGGCGTTACTTTTCAATTCACGCCCTGAACAGGGGCGTTAGTCAAGTGAGAGACGACCTATACAGGGTCGTGTATTTCAAGAATTTACAATTTTTCAAGTATTGAAATTTCCAGAAAACGAGATATGGTCATGACAGGATAATATCAGGATTTAATGATCATGCACTGATTTAGAATCATGTTTAAGTGAATATTGGACTAATTAACATGGGTAATTATCAGGTAATTAAATTGACGTCTGTGTACAGGGCGTCAAATCTTTTGAATTGACGACCTTGTCAGGGTCGTTTATTTAAATAGCGCCCTAGTCTGGGTCGCGTATAAAATTAGCGCCCTTGGAAAGGGCGTTTCTTTCCAACAATAGAAACTTTTAAAACTCGTGAAAACTATATGCATGAACTAATATATATGGTTTAATATAGTTATTATGGTGATTTGGGCTACAGTGCTTGAGAAAACCTACCTTTTTGATGATTAACTGGCGAATGATGAAGACACGGTACTCTGTTATCAACAGAGTAGGATGAAAGGGCAGAGTCTTGGTGTAGATTGTCGACAGGTTTTTCTTTTCGGCACGATCAGGTGCAGAGACGTCGCCGATGAAGAACCCACGTTCTTCAGTAGGTTAGATGACTTTCCTACAGAGAACATATATATACGATCATTAGTATTATCTTCATAATACTTGACTGAATGGAAGAAAGAAGAACTTACCCTTTGTTCTTCTCACGTTCGTCTTCTTCAACCTGTAAGAAGAGAAGAAGATGAAGAATCAGTGATTCTTCATGCAACCGAAAGAAAAGAGATAAGAACTGATGTTCTTTACGTACCGTAGCAGCAGCAGATCGACCAAATAGCTTTAGGGTTCGATCGGCAAGGGTTTTTATAGGATCCTTAGAATCCTAATAGGGTTAGTGTTTGATTGGAAGTAACACTTCCGTGATAGAGTTATTACTACATTCGAACTCTTTCTCATAGTTATCAACTTACCCTGGATAGACTCCTGGGTCGAACGAAACTCAAACTGAATTAGCGTCCTAAGTCAGGGCGTCGAATTTAAATTGACGCCTTGTCAAGCGTCGTTACTTGTTGAAACGCGTCCACTCAAAGGACGTTACGCTAACTTGCCCTTTTTATTTATTTTGGTCGTTTGAAATTTGACGCCTTACATGTGGGCGTCCTTTCTTCAAAACACGCCTTAGGTAAGGCGTTTTATTGTAAAGTAGCGCCTATATCTAAGGCGTTATTTTCATCAGGGTTTAATTATTTTTATTCCAAGCTCTTTCGTTTATTTATTAAATCTTTTAATCTATTTTGATTTATTTATTCCTTTTAAATTTATCAGGGTTGCTACACCCTCCCCCACTTAAAAAGAATTTGGTCCCCAAATTCCATATCATATATTTACATATGGAGAGTGTAGAGTAAGTACCTTCTAAAATAAATCTGGAAATTGTTTCCTCATAGATTCCTCGGTCTCCCATGTAGCTTCATGTTCTGAATTCTTATTCCATTGTACTTTTAGCATGGGAATAACCTTATTCCTTAGGGTACGTACTTCTCGATCTAAGATCTTCATAGGCTTCTGCTCATATGTGAGATCTTCTGGATTACTAGGTCTCCATACTCAATAATATGTGATGGGTCATGTACATACTTCTTCAACATAGATATGTGGAACACATCATGTACTTCGGACAGTTGAGGTGGCAATGCGATGCGATAAGCAACCTCGCCAACTCTTTCTAGTATCTCAAAAGGTCCGATAAATCTTGGTGTAAGCTTGCCTTAACACCAAATCTTCGTATTCCACGTCCAGGCGATATCTTGAGAAATACATGATCTCCAACTTGGAATTCAGATCTCTTCTTCTTGTGTCAGCATAAGCCTTTTGTCTAGACTGAGCAACTTGCAGTCTTTCTTTGATCAATTGTATCTTCTCGGTAGTGTCCCTTACCATTTCTGGACCTAACAGTTGTTTCTCTCCAACTTCGTCCCAGCATAAGGGTGATCGGCAACTCCTTCCGTATAAGGCTTCAAAAGGTGCCAGTTGTATACTTGCCTGGTAGCTATTATTGTATGCAAATTCGACCAGAGGCAAGTGATCATGCCAGTTTCCATCAAAATCAGTAATGCATGCTCTTAGCATATCTTCGACTACTTGATTGGTTCTCTCGGTCTGACCATCCGTTTGAGGATGAAAGGCTGTACTAAAGTTAAGTCTCGTTCCCAACGAATGTTGTAGTCCTTTCCAAAAATGAGAAGTAAAACGGGGATCTCTGTCAGACACGATTGAAACAGGAATACCATGTAATCTGACTATTTCTTGATGTATAGTGCAGCTAAGACATCAACTGACCATCGACTCTTGATTGGCAAGAAATGCGCTGATTTAGTCAATCGGTCAATGATAACCCATATTCCATCATGTCCTCTTTTTGATTTAGATAAACCCATGATGAAATCCATACCAATATCCTCCCACTTCCATTTAGGGATATCTAGAGGATGTAGTTTTCCAGCAGGCTTTTGGTGTTCCGCCTTGACTTGTTGGCACGTGAGACAGCGTGATACGTAGTCCGCTATTTCTCTTTTCATGTTGGGCCACCAAAAATTTCTTTTACATCTTGGTACATTTTGGTAGATCCAGGATGAATCGTATACCTTGACCTATGAGCTTCATCTAAGACCTTCTTCTTCAATTCTGGGCAGTCCGGTATACAAGTTCTATTCTTGAACATTAATCTTCCATCAGAAGCTAATTGGAAATCCGATTGTCCTTCTAATCTGCCCTTGATTTCTACTAATGTAGGATCATCATTCTGAAGTGCTTGTATTTCAGACAATAAATCTGACTGTATGCTTACATGAGATAATGTGACACATCTAGGGTCCGTGTCCATGCTTATATTGAGTTCAGAGAATTGTTCCAGCAATTTCCATTCTTGAATCAGACAATTGGCTAACAGTGCTCTCGGCTTTCGACTAAGGGCATCTGCTACATGATTACCCTTTCCGGGATGATATTGTATATTGAAGTCGAAGTCCTTGAGATATTCCAGCCATCGTCTTTGCCTCATATTTAGTTCCTTCTGTGAGAAAAGATATTTGAGACTCTTGTGATCGGAGTATACAGTAAACTGTACTCCATAAAGATAATGTCTCCATATTTTGAGTGCAAATACTACCGCGGCCAATTCTAAGTCATGGACGGGGTAGTTCTCTTCATGCTTCTTTAATTGACGAGAAGAGTAGGCTATAACCTTCCCTTGTTGCATTAGAACACACCCGAGGCCAATGCCAGAAGCATCAGTGTATACCTCGAACTTTTCTCCTTCAATTGGCAATGCTAAGATAGGAGCTGTAGTAAGATGATCCTTGAGAGTTTGGAAGCTTCTCTCACATTCCTCATCCCATTCATAACGGATCTCCTTGCGAGTTAACCTCGTAAGTGGCACGGCGATTTTAGAGAAATCCTTGATGAATCGCCTGTAATAGCCGGCAAGACCTAAGAAACTTCGGATCTCGCTAGCATTGGTCGGTCTTTCCCAGTTCCTTACAGCTTCAACCTTTGATGGGTCTACAGACAAGCCATCCTTTGATATAACATGTCCGAGAAAAGTCACTTCTTCAAGCCAGAATTCACACTTGCTAAGTTTTGCATATAATTGGTTTGTCCTCAATATTTGTAATGCAATCCTCAAATGTTCCTCATGCTCTTCCTTGGTCTTGGAATAAATCAATATATCATCAATAAAGACCACCACGAATTGATCCAAATAAGGCCTGAATATACTATTCATTAACTGCATAAAGGCAGCAGGGGCATTCGTTAGTCCGAAAGGCATAACAACAAATTCATAATGGCCATACCTGCTTCTGAATGCGGTTTTATGAATATCCTCGTCCTTGATTCTTAGTTGGTGATATCCGGACCTAAGATCAATTTTGGAAAAGTACATGGATCCTGAAATTTGATCAAACAATTCATCGATTCTCGGCAGTGGATACTTGTTCTTGATAGTGAGATGATTCAATTGTCGATAGTCGACGCATAACCTCATGGATCCGTCTTTCTTCTTTACAAATAATACAGGCGCTCCCCACGGGGAAGTACTTGGTCTAATGAATCCTTTCTTAATGAGTTCCATCAATTGCTCCTTTAACTCCTTGAGTTCAGCAGGTGACATCCTATAAGGTGCCTTTGAAATCGGACCAGCACCAGGGACTAAGTCAATGGTGAAGGCCACTTCTCTTTGCGGGGGTAATCCCGGCAAATCTTCCGGAAACACGTCCGGAAATTCTTGTACCACTGGAATGTCTTCTAGCTTAGCTTCCTTAGCTTCTTTAACTGTGACAAAGGCAAGGAAAGATGTACATCCTTTCCTGATGAGCTTGCTAGCTCGGAGAGCTGAAATAAGAGGGGATTTGCTCCGACCCTTGGGGCTAGTAAAGATTAGTTCTGGAAATTCCTTGAATGTAACCTTACTATTGCGGCAATCAACCGTTGCCTGATACTTGGATAACCAATCTGCCCCTAGTATAACATCATACTCTTTCAGATCTAAACATATGAGATCAATAGGGAGATTTCTACCCTGAACCAATACTTCGCAGTTTTGGTAATGATGTGTAATATCAGTCTCATCATCCAGAGGAGTAGACAAAACTAACTTTATCCATTCCGGTTCTAGGGTAATGGGTCAGCAAACTTCTTAGAAACAATAGAATGCGATGCACCAGTATCAATTAAGACATATGCATTCCTGGAACAAACTTTCAATGTACCTTCCACTAAGCCGCCTCCTTCTACTTGCTCGGTCTCCTTGATTGCATGAAGACGAGCATTCTTGGTTACTGGGCGCTTCCGTCAACGGCTTGATCGTTAAGTAGTGGGCAATCGGGAATCCGATGCTCACGACTCCCACAACGGAGACATGCTCCTAGTTTCCTCCAGCATTCTTCTGCTCTATGACCCGCTTTATCACAATGTTTGCACACTGTATTTGGAGAGGTAGTGGTGATAGAGAAGGGCTTGGTCTTCTTGAACTTTTGGTCTTGTGAGGATGCTCCTCCATTGCTAGGCCTTTTCTTGAAGTTGGGTTTAAAGGAACCCGAACCTGTAACTTGTTCCTTCTTATCCTTACCACGAATCCTATCAGACAGTTCCGTGGCATCTTCTAATAGTTGAGCTCGGCGTACTATCTCCGAGTAGACTTGAATGTCCATCGGCGCCAGTTGAGTAATAGCTTGGGGCCTGAGCCCATTAAGAAACCTCCTAGCTTTCATTTTCTCGGTGCTAACTAGATGCTTAGCATACCGAGACAATCTAGAGAATTGGGCCTCATACTCGGCCACTGACAAAGATCGTTGCTTTAATGCAGCAAATTCTGCAGCCTTCTTTTCCTGAACTCGGTCCGAGAAATATTTGCGTTGAAGTGTTCAACGAATTCTCCCACGAAACCTGATCTTGATTTATAGTAGCCTCTATTGATTCCCACCAGCATCTAGCATCCCTTTCTAACTGAAAAGTAGCTAATAAGACCTTATCTTGATCCGTGCATTGCATAACACGGAATATTCGTTCTGTTTCCCTAATCCAGTGTTCAGCGTCATCTGGATCAGTAGAACCCGTGAACTTGGGCGGGTTCATGTTCTTGAAAGTCTGGTGGAGACTTCCTGCTCGTTGTCCACCTCCTAGTGTTACTTGTTGCAGCACTTGAGTCATGCCTTGCAGTGTACGCTGCATGTTGCGCCATTGAGCACGTTCGGCAGCCATTATCCTACAATTATAATAACTAGATTAATACGTGATTTGTATCTTAAAGACTAGCATTCTATGTTAACTTTAACCCTTGGTTCTACCCAATCTCACTGGTTAAAGGGTTAAAACCTATCCTTGGACTTGGGTTTTCCTAGGAATTGAATACCCTAGGCTCTGATACCACAAAAACTGTCACGCCCCGAGCGCGGAAGATACTCGGATATGCGCGACGAGTTTATATCAATCATGTCAATCAGAGTAGTAGTGTATTCGACACCAAAACAGAGATGCGCAAAATAGAAAGATAACCCAATCCTTTATTTCATAATGGATAGACTATTACAAATCCAATACTCTATTCAAAAAGGAAAAGTACATAGTTGACTCAAGAAAATAGGAAAAAGACTAGATGACACTTGGAGAAGTTCTATCACTTTCACTCTTGACCATTCCCATCCGATTGACTTCCCTCGTCGTCGGAATTACCTGAAAAGTAGGGAACACACGGAGTGAGCGAACGCTCAGTAGGAAATTATATCTCAAGCGCTAGCAAGGGGTTTAAATAATTACATCTTTCATGTATGTACTGTAGCGATGCATGCTCGTATAAAACGACAAGATAGAGAGAGAATTTATCAATAAGACAGCAAGATGAACTAGTCATGAGCTTTCAAGAAAAGATAACAAGATATTCAAGCAAGTACTTTTTAGCAAGTCATGTCAAGAACTTTGGCTATCATGTATCAAGCAAGCAAGTAATTACCCTTTCTCGGGTCACGCAATTCATGTCAAGTCAAGTACGAGTCAAGTACAAGATTTGTGTGGAATGTCCAATCAAGCTAGTCATGCACTCGGTATAATGCCAGATACCTTATCATTCAACTCCCATGGGCACAAGTACTTTCGGGTGCTCCTCCCAAGACCAGATCGGGCCCTATATGCGCAGGCATTTATCATGTATATTTGACATCCACTCTTGTATATTATATAGCCAATATGGAATTTCAACAATTTAAGCTTGTAGACACGTAGGATAACTTTGAGAGAATGGAGTCCAAAAATACGACATTGGACATAGATAGGCGATAACAACGGTACAATCACGATGAACGATGAAACTAGGTGGAATTAGGTTCCCTTAACTCGGGTACCATGACAAGTATGGACATTCTTTATATAGAATTGAGGTCCACATGAACAGTATATCAAAGGTAAGATACCCTCATTCTTATTATAGAATTGAGGTCCACAAGAACATCAACAAATGGCATGATATCATCATCCCATTAAGAATTCTCATGATATACTCTTTGCATATCATAAGGGCCGGTATACCATGTTTCTTTAGAGTGACATGGCATTCAATAGTGTAATGGGTTTTTAGGGTACAACCAGCTCAGTCGGCCTTGAGGGAATCCAAGGCTCGAGGAGTCTTACGGAGGTCTCTATGACTAACTCGCTAGTCCAAAGGAACGGAATGTCCAATGGAGAGCTTGTATGTCAATGAGAATTGAGGGTGATCGATAAAACATCATGAAACGTGGGACTATACTCACGGAGTGGAGATATAGTGCCGATATACATATATATAGATATATCTGAAACCATCGGTTATCAGAAACAGGGTAAAAACATTTTTACAGGAAAATAACGACTTAAGTAAAGTCACTACTCAAGTAATTAACGCCTTCAGTAAGGGCGTTTATCTATTTACATTTTGCAAAATTTCAATATTTCAGTATTTTACCAAAAACGCGCCTGGTAAGGGGCGTTTATTTACAAGTTGACGACGTATACAATGGTCGTTCATTCTTTACTTCTATTTTTGCAGAATATATATTTTCAGTAATTTATCAAAAACACGCCCTGGACAGGGGCGTTACTTTTCAATTCACGCCCTGAACAGGGGCGTTAGTCAAGTGAGAGACGACCTATACAGGGTCGTGTATTTCAAGAATTTACAATTTTTCAAGTATTGAAATTTCCAGAAAACGAGATATGGTCATGACAGGATAATATCAGGATTAATGATCATGCACTGATTTAGAATCATGTTTAAGTGAATATTGGACTAATTAACATGGGTAATTATCAGGTAATTAAATTGACGTCTGTGTACAGGGCGTCAAATCTTTTGAATTGACGACCTTGTCAGGGTCGTTTATTTAAATAGCGCCCTAGTCTGGGTCGCGTATAAAATTAGCGCCCTTGGAAAGGGCGTTTCTTTCCAACAATAGAATCTTTTAAAACTCGTGAAAACTATATGCATGAACTAATATATATGGTTTAATATAGTTATTATGGTGATTTGGGCTACAGTGCTTGAGAAAACCTACATTTTTGATGATTAACTGGCGAATTGATGAAGACACGGTACTCTGTTATCAACAGAGTAGGACGAAAGGGCAGAGGTCTTGGTGTAGATTATCGACAGGTTTTCTTTTCGGCACGATCAGGTGCAGACGTTCGCCGATGAAGAACCCACGTTCTTGAGTAGGTTAAGATGACTTTCCTACAGAGAACATATATATACGATCATTAGTATTATCTTCATAATACTTGACTGAAAGTGGAAGAAAGAAGAACTTACCCTTTGTTCTTCTCACGTTCGTCTTCTTCAACCTGTAAGAAGAGAAGAAGATGAAGAATCAGTGATTCTTCATGCAACCGAAAGAAAAGAGATAAGAACTGATGTTCTTTACGTACCGTAGCAGCAGCAGATCGACCAAATAGCTTTAGGGTTCGATCGGCAAGGGTTTTTATAGGATCCTTAGAATCCTAATAGGGTTAGTGTTTGATTGGAAGTAATACTTCCAAGATAGAGTTATTACTACATTCGAACTCTTTCTCATAGTTATCAACTTACCCTGGATAGACTCCGGGTCGAACGAAACTCGAACTGAATTAACGACCTAGGTCAGGGCGTCGAATTTAAATTGACGCCTTGTCAAGCGTCGTTACTTGTTGAAACGCGTCCACTCAAAGGACGTTACGCTAACTTGCCTTTTTAATTTATTTTGGTCGTTTGAAATTTGACGCCTTCACGTGTGGGCGTCCTTTCTTAAAAACACGCCTTAGGTAAGGGCGTTTTATTGTAAAGTAGCGCCTATATCTAAGGCGTTATTTTCATCAGGGTTTAATTATTTTTATTCCAAGCTCTTTCGTTTATTTACTAAATCTTTTAATCTATTTTGATTTATTTATTCCTTTTAAATTTATCAGGGTTGCTACACCCTCCCCCACTTAAAAAGAATTTGGTCCCCAAATTCCATATCATATATTTACATTTGGAGAGTGTAGAGTATGTACCTTCTAAAATAAATCTGGAAATTGTTTCCTCATAGATTCCTCGGTCTCCCATGTAGCTTCATGTTCTGAATTCTTATTCCATTGTACTTTAGCATGGGAATAACCTTATTCCTTAGGGTACGTACTTCTCGATCTAAGATCTTCATAGGCTTCTGCTCATATGTGAGATCCTTCTGGATTACTAGGTCTCGATGTTCGATAATATGTGATGGGTCATGTACATACTTCTTCAACATAGATATGTGGAACACATCATGTACTTCGGACAGTTGAGGTGGCAATGCGATGCGATAAGCAACCTCGCCAACTCTTTCTAGTATCTCAAAAGGTCCGATAATCTTGGTGTAAGCTTGCCTTTAACACCAAATCTCCGTATGCCACGTCCAGGTGATATCTTGAGAAATACATGATCTCCAACTTGGAATTCAGATCTCTTCTTCTTGTGTCAGCATAAGCCTTTTGTCTAGACTGAGCAACTTGCAGTCTTTCTCTGATCAATTGTATCTTCTCGGTAGTGTCCCTTACCATGTCTGGACCTAACAGTTGTTTCTCTCCAACTTCGTCCCAGCATAAGGGTGATCGGCAACTCCTTCCGTATAAGGCTTCAAAAGGTGCCAGTTGTATACTTGCCTGGTAGCTATTATTGTATGCAAATTCGACCAGAGGCAAGTGATCATGTCAGTTTCCATCAAAATTAATAATGCAAGCTCTAAGCATATCCTCGACTACTTGATTGGTTCTCTCGGTCTGACCATCCGTTTGAGGATGAAAAGCTGTACTAAAGTTAAGCCTTGTTCCCAACGAATGTTGTAGTCCTTTCCAAAAATGAGAGTAAACGGGGATCTCTGTCAGACACGATTGAAACAGGAATACCATGTAATCTGACTATTTCTTGATGTATAGTGCAGCTAAGACATCAACTGACCATCGACTCTTGATTAGCAAGAAATGCGCTGATTTAGTCAGTCGGTCAATGATAACCCATATTCCATCATGTCTCTTTTTGATTTAGATAAACCCATGATGAAATCCATACCAATATCCTCCCACTTCCATTTAGGGATATCTAGAGGATGTAGTTTTCCAGCAGGCTTTTGGTGTTCCGCCTTGACTTGTTGGCACGTGAGACAGCGTGATACGTAGTCCGCTATTTCTCTTTTCATGTTGGGCCACCAAAAATTTCTTTTTACATCTTGGTACATTTTGGTAGATCCAGGATGAATCGTATACCTTGACCTATGAGCTTCATCTAAGACCTTCTTCTTCAATTCTGGGCAGTCCGGTATACAAGTTCTATTCTTGAACATTAATCTTCCATCAGAAGCTAATTGGAAATCAGATTGTCCTTCTAATCTGCCCTTGATTTCTACTAATGTAGGATCATCATTCTGAAGTGCTTGTATTTCAGACAATAAATCTGACTGTATGCTTACATGAGATAATGTGACACATCTAGGGTCCGTGTCCATGCTTATATTGAGTTCAGAGAATTGTTCCAGCAATTTCCATTCTTGAATCAGACAATTGGCTAACAGTGCTCTCGGCTTTCGACTAAGGGCATCTGCTACATGATTACCCTTTCCGGGATGATATTGTATATTGAAGTCGAAGTCCTTGAGATATTCCAGCCATCGTCTTTGCCTCATATTTAGTTCCTTCTGTGAGAAAAGATATTTGAGACTCTTGTGATCGGAGTATACAGTAAACTGTACTCCATAAAGATAATGTCTCCATATTTTGAGTGCAAATACTACCGCGGCCAATTCTAAGTCATGGACGGGGTAGTTCTCTTCATGCTTCTTTAATTGACGAGAAGAGTAGGCTATAACCTTCCCTTGTTGCATTAGAACACACCCGAGGCCTACGCCAGAAGCATCAGTGTATACCTCGAACTTTTCTCCTTCAATTGGCAATGCTAAGATAGGAGCTGTAGTAAGATGATCCTTGAGAGTTTGGAAGCATCTTTCACATTCCTCATCCCATTCATAACGGATCTCCTTGCGAGTTAACCTCGTAAGTGGCACGGCGATTTTTGAGAAATCCTTGATGAATCGCCTGTAATAGCCGGCAAGACCTAAGAAACTTCGGATCTCGCTAGCATTGGTCGGTCTTTCCCAGTTCCTTACAGCTTCAACCTTTGATGGGTCTACAGACAAGCCATCCTTTGATATGACATGTCCGAGAAAAGTCACTTCTTCAAGCCAGAATTCACACTTGCTAAGTTTTGCATATAATTACTTTGTCCTCAATATTTGTAATGCAATCCTCAAATGTTCCTCATGCTCTTCCTTGGTCTTGGAATAAATCAATATATCATCAATAAAGACCACCACGAATTGATCCAAATAAGGCCTGAATATACTATTCATTAACTGCATAAAGGCAGCAAGGGCATTTGTTAGTCCGAAAGGCATAACAACAAATTCATAATGGCCATACCTGCTTCTGAATGCGGTTTTATGAATATCCTCGTCCTTGATTCTTAGTTGGTGATATCCGGACCTAAGATCAATTTTGGAAAAGTACATGGATCCTGAAATTTGATCAAACAATTCATCGATTCTCGGCAATGGATACTTGTTCTTGATAGTGAGATGATTCAATTGTCGATAGTCGACGCATAACCTCATGGATCCGTCTTTCTTCTTTACAAATAGCACAGGTGCTCCCCACGGGGAAGTACTTGGTCTAATGAATCCTTTCTTAATGAGTTCCATCAATTGCTCCTTTAACTCCTTGAGTTCAGCAGGTGACATCCTATAAGGTGCCTTTGAAATCGGACCAGCACCAGGGACTAAGTCAATGGTGAAGACCACTTCTCTTTGCGGGGGTAATCCCGGCAAATCTTCCGGAAACACGTCCGGAAATTCTTGTACCACTGGAATGTCTTCTAACTTAGCTTCCTTAGCTTCTTTAACTGTGACAAAGGCAAGGAAAGATGTACATCCTTTCTTGATGAGCTTGCTAGCTCGGAGAGCTGAAATAAGAGGGTTTTTGCTCCGACTCTTGGGGCTAGTAAATATTAGTTCTGGAAATTCCTTGAATGTAACCTTACTATTGCGGCAATCAACTGTTGCCTGATACTTGGATAACCAATCTGCCCCTAGTATAACATCATACTCTTTCAGATCTAAACATATGAGATCAATAGGGAGATTTCTACCCTGAACCAATACTTCGCAGTTTTGGTAATGATGTGTAATATCAGTCTCATCATCCAGAGGAGTAGACAAAACTAACTTTATCCATTCCGGTTCTAGGGGTAATGGGTCAGCAAACTTCTTAGAAACAATAGAATGCGATGCACCAGTATCAATTAAGACATATGCATTCCTGGAACAAACTTTCAATGTACCTTCCACTAAGCCGCCTCCTTCTACTTGCTCGGTCTCCTTGATTGCATGAAGACGAGCATTCTTGGTTACTGGGCGCTTCCCGTCAACGGCTTGATCGTTAAGTAGTGGGCAATCGGGAATCCGATGCTCACGACTCCCACAACGGAGACATGCTCCTAATTTCCTCCAGCATTCTTCTGCTCTATGACCCGCTTTATCACAATGTTTGCACACTGTATTTGGAGAGGTAGTGGTGATAGAGAAGGGCTTGGTCTTCTTGAACTTTTGGTCTTGTGAGGATGCTCCTCCATTGCTAGGCCTTTTCTTGAAGTTGGGTTTAAAGGAACCCGAACCTGTAACTTGTTCCTTCTTATCCTTACCACGAATCCTATCAGACAGTTCCGTGGCATCTTCTAATAGTTGAGCTCGGCGTACTATCTCCGAGTAGACTTGAATGTCCATCGGCGCCAGTTGAGTAATAGCTTGGGGCCTGAGCCCATTAAGAAACCTCCTAGCTTTCATTTTCTCGGTGCTAACTAGATGCTTAGCATACCGAGACAATCTAGAGAATTGGGCCTCATACTCGGCCACTGACAAAGATCGTTGCTTTAATGCAGCAAATTATGCAGCCTTCTTTTCCTGAACTCGGTCCGAGAAATATTTTGCGTTGAAGTGTTCAACGAATTCCTCCCACGAAACCTGATCTTGATTTATAGTAGCCTCTATTGATTCCCACCAGCATCTAGCATCCCTTTCTAACTGAAAAGTAGCTAATAAGACCTTATCTTGATCTGTGCATTGCATAACACGGAATATTCGTTCTGTTTCCCTAATCCAGTGTTCAGCGTCATCTGGATCAGTAGAACCCGTGAACTTGGGCGGGTTCATGTTTTTGAAAGTCTGGTGGAGACTTCCTGCTCGTTGTCCACCTCCTAGTGTTACTTGTTGCAGCACTTGAGTCATGCCTTGCAGTGTACGCTGCATGTTGCGCTATTGAGCACGTTCGGCAGCCATTATCCTACAATTATAATAACTAGATTAATACGTGATTTGTATCTTAAAGACTAGCATTCTATGTTAACTTTAACCCTTGGTTCTACCCAATCTCACTGGTTAAAGGGTTAAAACCTATCCTTGGACTTGGGTTTTCTTAGGAATTGAATACCCTAGGCTCTGATACCACAAAAACTGTCACGCCCCGAGCGCGGAAGATACTCGGATATACGCGACGAGTTTATATCAATCATGTCAATCAGAGTAGTAGTGTATTCGACACCAAAACAGAGATGCGCAAAATAGAAAGATAACCCAATCCTTTATTTCATAATGGATAGACTATTACAAATCTAATACTCTATTCAATTAAAAAGGAAAAGTACATAGTTGACTCAAGAAAATAGGAAAAAGACTAGATGACACTTGGAGAAGTTCTATCACTTTCACTCTTGACCATTCCCATCCGATTGACTTCCCTCGTCGTCGGAATTACATGAAAAGTAGGGAACACGGAGTGAGCGAACGCTCAGTAGGAAATTATATCTCAAGCGCTAGCAAGGGGTTTAAATAATTACATCTTTCATGTATGTACTGTAGCGATGCATGCTCGTATAAAACGACAAGATAGAGAGAGAATTTATCAATAAGACAGCAAGATGAACTAGTCATGAGCTTTCAAGAAAAGATAACAAGATATTCAAGCAAGTACTTTTTAGCAAGTCATGTCAAGAACTTTGGCTATCGTGTATCAAGCAAGCAAGTAATTACCCTTTTCTCGGGTCACGCAATTCATGTCAAGTCAAGTACGAGTCAAGTACAAGATTTGTGTGGAATGTCCAATCAAGCTAGTCATGCACTCGGTATAATGCCAGATACCTTATCATTCAACTCCCATGGGCACAAGTACTTTCGGGTGCTCCTCCCAGGACCAGATCGGGCCCTATATGCGCAGGCATTTATCATGTATATTTGACATCCACTCTTGTATATTTATATAGCTAATATGGAATTTCAACAATTTAAGCTTGTAGACACGTAGGATAACTTTGAGAGAATGGAGTCCATAAATACGACATTGGACATAGATAGACGATAACAACGGTACAATCACGATGAACGATGAAACTAGGTGGAATTAGGTTCCCTTAACTCGGGTACCATGACAAGTATGGACATTCTTTATATAGAATTGAGGTCCACATGAATAGTATATCAAAGGTAAGATACCCTCATTCTTATTATAGAATTGAGGTCCACAAGAACATCAACAAATGGCATGATATCATCATCCCATTAAGAATTCTCATGATATACTCTTTGCATATCATAAGGGCCGGTATACCATGTTTCTTTAGAGTGACATGGCATTCAATAGTGTAATGGGTTTTTAGGGTACAACCAGCTCAGTCGGCCTTGAGGGAATCCAAGGCTCGAGGAGTCTTACGGAGGTCTCTATGACTAACTCGCCAGTCCAAAGGAACGGAATGTCCAATGGAGAGTTTGTATGTCAATGAGAATTAAGGGTGATCGATAAAACATCATGAAACGTGGGACTATACTCACGGAGTGGAGGTATAGTGCCGATATGCATATATATAGATATACCGAAACCATCGGTTATCAGAAACAGGGTAAAAACATTTTTACAGGAAAATAACGACTTAAGTAAAGTCACTACTCAAGTAATTAACGCCTTCAGTAAGGGCGTTTATCTATTTTGCAAAATTTCAATATTTCAGTATTTTACCAAAAACGCGTCCTGGTAAGGGGCGTTTATTTACAAGTTGACGTCGTATACAATGGTCGTTCATTCTTTACTTCTATTTTTGCAGAATATATATTTTCAGTAATTTATAAAAAAACACGCCCTGGACAGGGGCGTTACTTTCCAATTCACGCCCTGAACAGGGGCGTTAGTCAAGTGAGAGACGACCTATACAGGGTCGTGTATTTCAAGAATTTACAATTTTTCAAGTATTGAAATTTCCAGAAAACGAGATATGGTCATGACAGGATAATATCAGGATTTAATGATCATGCACTGATTTAGAATCATGTTTAAGTGAATATTGGACTAATTAACATGGGTAATTATCAGGTAATTAAATTGACGTCTGTGTACAGGGCGTCAAATCTTTTGAATTGACGACCTTGTCAGGGTCGTTTATTTAAATAGCGCCCTAGTCTGGGTCGCGTATAAAATTAGCGCCCTTGGAAAGGGCGTTTCTTTCCAACAATAGAATCTTTTAAAACTCGTGAAAACTATATGCATGAACTAATATATATGGTTTAATATAGTTATTATGGTGATTTGGGCTACAGTGCTTGAGAAAACCTACATTTTTGATGATTAACTGGCGAATTGATGAAGACACGGTACTCTGTTATCAACAGAGTAGGACGAAAGGGCAGAGGTCTTGGTGTAGATTATCGACAGGTTTTCTTTTCGGCACGATCAGGTGCAGACGTTCGCCGATGAAGAACCCACGTTCTTGAGTAGGTTAAGATGACTTTCCTACAGAGAACATATATATACGATCATTAGTATTATCTTCATAATACTTGACTGAAAGTGGAAGAAAGAAGAACTTACCCTTTGTTCTTCTCACGTTCGTCTTCTTCAACCTGTAAGAAGAGAAGAAGATGAAGAATCAGTGATTCTTCATGCAACCGAAAGAAAAGAGATAAGAACTGATGTTCTTTACGTACCGTAGCAGCAGCAGATCGACCAAATAGCTTTAGGGTTCGATCGGCAAGGGTTTTTATAGGATCCTTAGAATCCTAATAGGGTTAGTGTTTGATTGGAAGTAATACTTCCAAGATAGAGTTATTACTACATTCGAACTCTTTCTCATAGTTATCAACTTACCCTGGATAGACTCCCGGGTCGAACGAAACTCGAACTGAATTAACGACCTAGGTCAGGGCGTCGAATTTAAATTGACGCCTTGTCAAGCGTCGTTACTTGTTGAAACGCGTCCACTCAAAGGACGTTACGCTAACTTGCCTTTTTTAATTTATTTTGGTCGTTTGAAATTTGACGCCTTCACGTGTGGGCGTCCTTTCTTAAAAACACGCCTTAGGTAAGGGCGTTTTATTGTAAAGTAGCGCCTATATCTAAGGCGTTATTTTCATCAGGGTTTAATTATTTTTATTCCAAGCTCTTTCGTTTATTTACTAAATCTTTTAATCTATTTTGATTTATTTATTCCTTTTAAATTTATCAGGGTTGCTACACCCTCCCCCACTTAAAAAGAATTTGGTCCCCAAATTCCATATCATATATTTACATTTGGAGAATGTAGAGTATGTACCTTCTAAAATAAATCTGGAAATTGTTTCCTCATAGATTCCTCGGTCTCCCATGTAGCTTCATGTTCTGAATTCTTATTCCATTGTACCTTTAGCATGGGAATAACCTTATTCCTTAGGGTACGTACTTCTCGATCTAAGATCTTCATAGGCTTCTGCTCATATGGGAGATCCTTCTGGATTACTAGGTCTCGATGTTCGATAATATGTGATGGGTCATGTACATACTTCTTCAACATAGATATGTGGAACACATCATGTACTTCGGACAGATGAGGTGGCAATGCGATGCGATAAGCAACCTCGCCAACTCTTTCTAGAATTTCAAAAGGTCCGATGAATCTTGGTGTAAGCTTGCCTTTAACACCAAATCTCCGTATGCCACGTCCAGGTGATATCTTGAGAAATACATGATCTCCAACTTGGAATTCCAGATCTCTTCTTCTTGTGTCAGCATAAGCCTTTTGTCTAGACTGAGCAACTTGCAGTCTTTCTCTGATCAATTGTATCTTCTCGGTAGTGTCCCTTACCATGTCTGGACCTAACAGTTGTTTCTCTCCAACTTCGTCCCAGCATAAGGGTGATCGGCAACTCCTTCCGTATAAGGCTTCAAAAGGTGCCAGTTGTATACTTGCCTGGTAGCTATTATTGTATGCAAATTCGACCAGAGGCAAGTGATCATGCCAGTTTCCATCAAAATCAATAATGCAAGCTCTAAGCATATCCTCGACTACTTGATTGGTTCTCTCGGTCTGACCATCCGTTTGAGGGTGAAAAGCTGTACTAAAGTTAAGCCTTGTTCCCAACGAATGTTGTAGTCCTTTCCAAAAATGAGAGGTGAAACGGGGATCTCTGTCTGACACGATTGAAACAGGAATACCATGTAATCTGACTATTTCCTTGATGTATAGTGCAGCTAAGACCTCAACTGACCATCGACTCTTGATTAGCAAGAAATGCGCTGATTTAGTCAGTCGGTCAATGATAACCCATATTCCATTATGTCTTCTTTTTGATTTAGATAAACCCATGATAAAATCCATACCAATATCCTCCCACTTCCATTTAGGGATATCTAGAGGATGTAGTTTTCCAGCAGGCTTTTGGTGTTCCGCCTTGACTTGTTGGCACGTGAGACAGCATGATACGTAGTCCGCTATTTCTCTTTTCATGTTGGGCCACCAAAAATTTCTTTTTACATCTTGGTACATTTTGGTAGATCCAGGATGAATCGTATACCTTGATCTATGAGCTTCATCTAAGACCTTCTTCTTCAATTCTGGGCAGTCCGGTATACAAGTTCTATTCTTGAACATTAATCTTCCATCAGAAGCTAATTGGAAATCAGATTGTCCTTCTAAGCTGCCCTTGATTTCTACTAATGCAGGATCATCATTCTGAAGTGCTTGTATTTCAGACAATAAATCTGACTGTATGCTTACATGAGATAATGTGACACATCTAGGGTCCGTGTCCATGCTTATATTGAGTTCAGAGAATTGTTCCAGCAATTTCCATTCTTGAATCAGACAATTGGCTAACAGTGCTCTCGGCTTTCGACTAAGGGCATCTGCTACATGATTACCCTTTCCGGGATGATATTGTATATTGAAGTCGAAGTCCTTGAGATATTCCAGCCATCGTCTTTGCCTCATATTTAGTTCCTTCTGTGAGAAAAGATATTTGAGACTCTTGTGATCGGAGTATACAGTAAACTGTACTCCATAAAGATAATGTCTCCATATTTTGAGTGCAAACACTACCGCGGCCAATTCTAAGTCATGGACGGGGTAGTTCTCTTCATGCTTCTTTAATTGACGAGAAGAGTAGGCTATAACCTTCCCTTGTTGCATTAGAACACACCCGAGGCCTACGCCAGAAGCATCAGTGTATACCTCGAACTTTTCTCCTTTAATTGGCAATGCTAAGATAGGAGCTGTAGTAAGATGATCCTTGAGAGTTTGGAAGCTTCTTTCACATTCCTCATCCCATTCATAACGGATCTCCTTGCGAGTTAACCTCGTAAGTGGCACGGCGATTTTTGAGAAATCCTTGATGAATCGCCTGTAATAGCCGGCAAGACCTAAGAAACTTCGGATCTCGCTAGCATTGGTCGGTCTTTCCAAGTTCCTTACAGCTTCAACCTTTGATGGGTCTACAGACAAGCCATCCTTTGATATGACATGTCTGAGAAAAGTCACTTCTTCAAGCCAGAATTCACACTTGCTAAGTTTTGCATATAATTGGTTTGTCCTCAATATTTGTAATGCAATCCTCAAATGTTCCTCATGCTCTTCCTTGGTCTTGGAATAAATCAATATATCATCAATAAAGACCACCACGAATTGATCCAAATAAGGCCTGAATATACTATTCATTAACTGCATAAAGGCAGCAGGGGCATTTGTTAGTCCGAAAGGCATAACAACAAATTCATAATGGCCATACCTGCTTCTGAATGCGGTTTTATGAATATCCTCGTCCTTGATTCTTAGTTGGTGATATCCGGACCTAAGATCAATTTTGGAAAAGTACATGGATCCTGAAATTTGATCAAACAATTCATCGATTCTCGACAATGGATACTTGTTCTTGATAGTGAGATGATTCAATTGTCGATAGTCGACGCATAACCTCATGGATCCGTCTTTCTTCTTTACAAATAGCACAAGTGCTCCCCACGGGGAAGTACTTGGTCTAATGAATCCTTTCTTAATGAGTTCCATCAATTGCTCCTTTAACTCCTTGAGTTCAGCAGGTGACATCCTATAAGGTGCCTTTGAAATCGGACCAGCACCAGGGACTAAGTCAATGGTGAAGACCACTTCTCTTTGCGGGGGTAATCCCGACAAATCTTCCGGAAACACGTCCGGAAATTCTTGTACCACTGGAGTGTCTTCTAACTTAGCTTCCTTAGCTTCTTTAACTGTGACAAAGGCAAGGAAAGATGTACATCCTTTCTTGATGAGCTTGCTAGCTCGGAGAGCTGAAATAAGAGGGTTTTTGCTCCGACTCTTGGGGCTAGTAAATATTAGTTCTGGAAATTCCTTGAATGTAACCTTACTATTGCGGCAATCAACTGTTGCCTGATACTTGGATAACCAATCTGCCCCTAGTATAACATCATACTCTTTCAGATCTAAACATATGAGATCAATAGGGAGATTTCTACCCTGAACCAATACTTCGCAGTTTTGGTAATGATGTGTAATATCAGTCTCATCATCCAGAGGAGTAGACAAAACTAACTTTATCCATTCCGGTTCTAGGGGTAATGGGTCAGCAAACTTCTTAGAAACAATAGAATGCGATGCACCAGTATCAATTAAGACATATGCATTCCTGGAACAAACTTTCAATGTACCTTCCACTAAGCCGCCTCCTTCTACTTGCTCGGTCTCCTTGATTGCATGAAGACGAGCATTCTTGGTTACTGGGCGCTTCCCGTCAACGGCTTGATCGTTAAGTAGTGGGCAATCGGGAATCCGATGCTCACGACTCCCACAACGGAGACATGCTCCTAATTTCCTCCAGCATTCTTCTGCTCTATGACCCGCTTTATCACAATGTTTGCACACTGTATTTGGAGAGGTAGTGGTGATAGAGAAGGGCTTGGTCTTCTTGAACTTTTGGTCTTGTGAGGATGCTCCTCCATTGCTAGGCCTTTTCTTGAAGTTGGGTTTAAAGGAACCCGAACCTGTAACTTGTTCCTTCTTATCCTTACCACGAATCCTATCAGACAGTTCCGTGGCATCTTCTAATAGTTGAGCTCGGCGTACTATCTCCGAGTAGACTTGAATGTCCATCGGCGCCAGTTGAGTAATAGCTTGGGGCCTGAGCCCATTAAGAAACCTCCTAGCTTTCATTTTCTCGGTGCTAACTAGATGCTTAGCATACCGAGACAATCTAGAGAATTGGGCCTCGTACTCGGCCACTGACAAAGATCGTTGCTTTAATGCAGCAAATTATGCAGCCTTCTTTTCCTGAACTCGGTCCGAGAAATATTTTGCGTTGAAGTGTTCAACGAATTCCTCCCACGAAACCTGATCTTGATTTATAGTAGCCTCTATTGATTCCCACCAGCATCTAGCATCCCTTTCTAACTGAAAAGTAGCTAATAAGACCTTATCTTGATCTGTGCATTGCATAACACGGAATATTCGTTCTGTTTCCCTAATCCAGTGTTCAGCGTCATCTGGATCAGTAGAACCCGTGAACTTGGGCGGGTTCATGTTCTTGAAAGTCTGGTGGAGACTTCCTGCTCGTTGTCCACCTCCTAGTGTTACTTGTTGCAGCACTTGAGTCATGCCTTGCAGTGTACGCTGCATGTTGCGCCATTGAGCACGTTCGGCAGCCATTATCCTACAATTATAATAACTAGATTAATACGTGATTTGTATCTTAAAGACTAGCATTCTATGTTAACTTTAACCCTTGGTTCTACCCAATCTCACTGGTTAAAGGGTTAAAACCTATCCTTGGACTTGGGTTTTCCTAGGAATTGAATACCCTAGGCTCTGATACCACAAAAACTGTCACGCCCCGAGCGCGGAAGATACTCGGATATGCGCGACGAGTTTATATCAATCATGTCAATCAGAGTAGTAGTGTATTCGACACCAAAACAGAGATGCGCAAAATAGAAAGATAACCCAATCCTTTATTTCATAATGGATAGACTATTACAAATCCAATACTCTATTCAATTAAAAAGGAAAAGTACATAGTTGACTCAAGAAAATAGGAAAAAGATTAGATGACACTTGGAGAAGTTCTATCACTTTCACTCTTGACCATTCCCATCCGATTGACTTCCCTCGTCGTCGGAATTACATGAAAAGTAGGGAACACGGAGTGAGCGAACGCTCAGTAGGAAATTATATCTCAAGCTCTAGCAAGGGGTTTAAATAATTACATCTTTCATGTATGTACTGTAGCGATGCATGCTCGTATAAAACGACAAGATAGAGAGAGAATTTATCAATAAGACAGCAAGATGAACTAGTCATGAGCTTTCAAGAAAAGACAACAAGATATTCAAGCAAGTACTTTTTAGCAAGTCATGTCAAGAACTTTGGCTATCATGTATCAAGCAAGCAAGTAATTACCCTTTTCTCGGGTCACGCAATTCATGTCAAGTCAAGTACGAGTCAAGTACAAGATTTGTGTGGAATGTCCAATCAAGCTAGTCATGCACTCGGTATAATGCCAGATACCTTATCATTCAATTCCCATGGGCACAAGTACTTTCGGGTGCTCCTCCCAGGACCAGATCGGGCCCTATATGCGCAGGCATTTATCATGTATATTTGACATCCACTCTTGTATATTTATATAGCCAATATGGAATTTCAACAATTTAAGCTTGTAGACACGTAGGATAACTTTGAGAGAATGGAGTCCAAAAATACGACATTGGACATAGATAGGCGATAACAACGGTACAATCACGATGAACGATGAAACTAGGTGGAATTAGGTTCCCTTAACTCGGGTACCATGACAAGTATGGACATTCTTTATATAGAATTGAGGTCCACATGAATAGTATATCAAAGGTAAGATACCCTCATTCTTATTATAGAATTGAGGTCCACAAGAACATCAACAAATGGCATGATATCATCATCCCATTAAGAATTCTCATGATATACTCTTTGCATATCATAAGGGCCGGTATACCATATTTTTTTAGAGTGACATGGCATTCAATAGTGTAATGGGTTTTTAGGGTACAACCAGCTCAGTCGGCCTTGAGGGAATCCAAGGCTCGAGTCGTCTTACGGAGGTCTCTATGACTAACTCGCCAGTCCAAAGGAACGGAATGTCCAATGGAGAGCTTGTATGTCAATGAGAATTAAGGGTGATCGATAAAACATCATGAAACGTGGGACTATACTCACGGAGTGGAGATATAGTGCCGATATACATATATATAGATATACCGAAACCATCGGTTATCAGAAACAGGGTAAAAACATTTTTACAGGAAAATAACGACTTAAGTAAAGTCACTACTCAAGTAATTAACGCCTTCAGTAAGGGCGTTTATCTATTTTGCAAAATTTTAATATTTCAGTATTTTATCAAAAACGCGTCCTGGTAAGGGGCGTTTATTTACAAGTTGACGTCGTATACAATGGTCGTTCATTCTTTACTTCTATTTTTGCAGAATATATATTTTCAGTAATTTATAAAAAAACACGCCCTGGACAGGGGCGTTACTTTCCAATTCACGCCCTGAACAGGGGCGTTAGTCAAGTGAGAGACGACCTATACATGGTCGTGTATTTCAAGAATTTACAATTTTTCAAGTATTGAAATTTCCAGAAAACGAGATATGGTCATGACAGGATAATATCAGGATTTAATGATCATGCACTGATTTAGAATCATGTTTAAGTGAATATTGGACTAATTAACATGGGTAATTATCAGGTAATTAAATTGACGTCTGTGTACAGGGCGTCAAATCTTTTGAATTGACGACCTTGTCAGGGTCGTTTATTTAAATAGCGCCCTAGTCTGGGTCGCATATAAAATTAGCGCCCTTGGAAAGGGCGTTTCTTTCCAACAATAGAATCTTTTAAAACTCGTGAAAACTATATGCATGAACTAATATATATGGTTTAATATAGTTATTATGGTGATTTGGGCTACAGTGCTTGAGAAAACCTACATTTTTGATGATTAACTGGCGAATTGATGAAGACACGGTACTCTGTTATCAACAGAGTAGGACGAAAGGGCAGAGGTCTTGGTGTAGATTATCGACAGGTTTTCTTTTCGGCACGATCAGGTGCAGACGTTCGCCGATGAAGAACCCACGTTCTTGAGTAGGTTAAGATGACTTTCCTACAGAGAACATATATATACGATCATTAGTATTATCTTCATAATACTTGACTGAAAGTGGAAGAAAGAAGAGCTTACCCTTTGTTCTTCTCACGTTCGTCTTCTTCAACCTGTAAGAAGAGAAGAAGATGAAGAATTAGTGATTCTTCATGCAACCGAAAGAAAAGAGATAAGAACTGATGTTCTTTACGTACCGTAGCAGCAGCAGATCGACCAAATAGCTTTAGGGTTCGATCGGCAAGGGTTTTTATAGGATCCTTAGAATCCTAATAGGGTTAGTGTTTGATTGGAAGTAATACTTCCAAGATAGAGTTATTACTACATTCGAACTCTTTCTCATAGTTATCAACTTACCCTGGATAGACTCCCGGGTCGAACGAAACTCGAATTGAATTAACGACCTAGGTCAGGGCGTCGAATTTAAATTGACGCCTTGTCAAGCGTCGTTACTTGTTGAAACGCGTCCACTCAAAGGACGTTACGTTAACTTGCCTTTTTTTATTTATTTTGGTCGTTTGAAATTTGACGCCTTCACGTGTGGGCGTCCTTTCTTAAAAACACGCCTTAGGTAAGGGCGTTTTATTGTAAAGTAGCGCCTATATCTAAGGCGTTATTTTCATCAGGGTTTAATTATTTTTATTCCAAGCTCTTTCGTTTATTTACTAAATCTTTTAATCTATTTTGATTTATTTATTCCTTTTAAATTTATCAGGGTTGCTACATGGGCCCACCCCGGATCCTCCTGCCCTTGCTGCTCCTGTGTTTGCTGACGTCTAGGCATGATGCTACATTAAGACAGTCAAAGAAAAATAGTATAGTTGTAAGTACATTGGAAAAATTACCGCTTAATTATCAATCACCCTTGGAAAAAAATAATTACCCGCATGTTCCCACCCCAAAATGTTCAATGAAGCTTAATGTAACTTCAATTGAGCCTAAGCAAATCAAAATAGACAGAAGCCCCGATTTCTATGACCTAATTAGGGCTTAATTAACACATATAGCCTAATCACCCTTCATAAAAATTAATTCCGAGTATGATAGAGCTCCAAATTAATTAATGAAGCTTAATTGAGCTTCAATTAAACCTTACTAAACCTAATTAGAGGAAAGCCCCAAATTTAATAGTCTAATTAGGATTTAATTTACAGTTTTAGCCTAATCACCCTTGAAAAAAATTAATTACCAACATGATAGAGGTCCAAATTAATTAATGAAGCTTACTTGAGCTTCAATTGACCCTTACTAAACCTAATTAGAGGAAAGCCCCAAATTTAATAGTCTAATTAAGATTTAATTTATAATTTTAGCCTAATCACCCTTGACAAAAATAAATTACCAACATGATAGAGGTTAAAATTAGTCAATGGAACTTAATTGAACTTTAATTGACCCTTACAAAATCTAATTAGATGAAAGTCTTAAATTTCATAGTCTAATTAGGGCCAAACTAACATTTTTAGTCTAATCACTAAATTAAAAGAATTATTTAACAAAATAATCATCTAAGAAATCTTACCTAGCCCTTATTAGAGCTAATTAGGGTGGTATGGGGCTAGGTGGGCGCTGGCGGGTTGCCGGTAGCAGGGGCACAGGTGGCCCGGGAGCGCGGGCTGGCCGCTGGCGGGCGCGCGCAGGCAGCACATGCACGCGCAGGCGGCAGGCGGGTGCACTGCGCAGTGCGCAGGGGGGGCTGGCGGGCCGCGGGCCTGTTGGCCTGTTGTTGCTCCGCGGCTGCTCCTGGTGTTTCCGCGGCGGCGACTGTTGCTCAGGCGGGGTGGGGTCGCGGGGCGGCTGTTGCTACTCCGCGGCTGCTGCTGCTACTACTGCTGCTCCTGGTGTTTCCGCGGCGGGAGGGGAGGGGTGAAGGGTTTCGGGGTCGGGGGGGGCTCACTGCCTGAGTTTCACGTGAAATTCCTTTGGAGTTCACGTGTTTCGCCCGAAACCGAATGGTTTCGGGTGAAACGGGTATCGGTTTCGCCCGAAACCGATACCCTTACCCGAAACCGTTTTAGCTACAGTGAAAGAGGCTAAAACGGTTTCGGGTCCGGCCGAAATCGATACGTTTCGGCCGAAATGTATCGGTTTCGGCCGAAACTGACAACAATGGTACCACAAACTTGATTACACTATCATTTACCTTCTTGTACACACAAAGCTCATTTCTTTTTTAACGAAGTTATAAGATTTGATTGACGTATCAAATTTTATGTTCTCACTGCTAGAAACTTATTTTAGTTCATAGATGGATTTAAAGCTTGCACACCTTATTTATGTGTTTAATGGAGGTGAAACCCTTTGGTTGTAACATGTACACTTCCTCGTCGAGATTACCATGGAGGAATGTCGTTTTCACATCCATCTGTCAAATTTCATAGTCATGGTATGTAGTAATGTCAAGTAAAATTCTGATGGATTTGATTGTGGCAATTGGTAAGAAGGTTTCGTCGTAGTCAACATCTTGTCTTTAATGATATCCTTTTGCAACCAATATTGTCTTATAGGTATCAACCCTCTCATCTGCTACAACATTTTTTTTGAATATCCACTTGCATTCGATGGGTGCAATATCTTTAGGTGGATCTACCAAGTTACAACTTAGTTGGAGTGCATGGAATCCATCTCTAATTTCATGGCCTATTGTCATTTCCTATAGTCAATAACATTTATTGCCTCCTCGTAGGTCTTAGGATCTCCATTCTCATTATATGGTACCTCATCCCTTCCACTAGAGATATGTCTCACATATTTATCCGGTTGTTTAGTCAGACTTACACATAGTTTGTGTGTCAACTTGAACAGGTTCTCGAGATGAATATGTGCTTTCTTGTGGTTCCAAAATCTCTTCTAGTTCTACCTTACTCTCATTATTCCCACTAAGGATATATTAATCTGGCATGTTTAGCGACAGACACCCTTTATTTGCTAAGTTAGTAGAAATAATATCCATATGTTTCCTTAGGGTATCATATAAATTGCACCTTATAGTCTTAGACTCAAGCTTGTCTGGACTGTGTCTTTTTACATAGGTGTAGCAACCTTAAACCTTAACATGCTTAAGATCAAGCTTCTTTTCTTTCCATACCTCATACAGAGCTAAAGACATTAATTTCGAAGGAACCTCATTCAATAGACAAGTGACAGGCTCTAGGGCATTATCCAAGAGCGACAAGGACAATTCGACAAGTTCATCATAGACCATGTCATGTCTAACAACGTATGATTCCTCCTTTCAACTACACCGTTCAACTAATGCGTATAATGGAACAATATCTCATTATCTCTTAGATATTGTATGAATTTTGTTCTTAAGTATCCCCATTCTCGGTCCGATCGAAGAGTTTTAATACCTTTTCTGATCTATTTCTCAGAAGGCACTGGCACATTTTCTCTGCCACCTGTTAGGGACATCTGTCACATTGCTTGACATCTCCTCTTATCCCTGTCAAATACTATTTTCCTCTAGTAATTCCGCCATATATCTCCTTACCACAATAATTACATTTTACTTTTCTTCTTCCAACATCAAGTAACGTGAGGTGGGCCCACCCCGATCATCCTGTCCTTGATGCTCCTGACTTTGTTCACGTCTAGTCATGATATTGCATTAAGACAGTCAAAGACAAAAGGTTGTAAGTACAATGAAAAAATGCAATGAAGCATAATTGAGTTTCAAATTACGCTGAATTGAGGTAATTAGATAAAAATCTCAATTTTTAACTGCTAATTAGGGTCACATTTGGGGATTTTGTCTAATTACTCTTCATTAAATGCAATTATCAGTATGCTCCTGTCCTAAAACATTCAATGAAACTTAATTGAGCTTCAATTGACACTAAATTTATCTAATTACATAAAACTCCCAAATTTAAATCGTTAATTAGGCCTTAATTTGGGATATATCTTAATTACTTGTCGTGTAATACAATTAACAATATGCTCTCACCTTAAAGTATCCAATGAAATTTAATTAAGCTTCAATTGACGCTAAACTTACCTAAGTAGACAAAAGTCTAAAATTTAAATCGTTAATTAGGCCCCAATTTGGGGATTTACCTTAATTACCCAGCATGTAATACAATTCGCAGCATGCTCCCACCCTAAAGCATTCAATGAAGTTTAATTAAGTTTTAATTGATGCTAAACTTACCTAATTAGCCAAAAGTCTAAAATTTAAATCGCTAATTATACCCTAATTTGGAGATTTACTATAATTTACGTATAAAAACTAATAGAATCTAATATAACCTTACCTACAACAAGAAAACTATCAAAGAAAGAAAAAAAATACAAAAACTTACATCCTCCTTGTGGAATCATTGCACAGATGATGTGAACGATGACGGTGGCGCCAAGATCTCCTCCCGGCGGCAAGATCTCCTCCCAAACTCCCCCCTACCCCTCCTCCACCTCCCCTGGTGGCAGCACCCCTCAGATCTCAGATCTGAGGGGTGTGGCAGAATTGAACTCCCCTTAAGAGGTGAGTTTGCGTTCGGTTTCACTCGGTTTCGGGCGTATCGGGCCAAAACCCCCAAAATCGAACGAAATCGGATTCAGTTTCGCCCGAAACAATAAAAAATTGTTATTATTATTTTTTTAAAGTTTCGGATCTACTATAGTGAGCAAGTCTTGTTTCGTATCGGTTAGGTCCGAAACCGATACATTTTGGCCGAAACGTATCGGTTTCGGCCAAAACTGCAAACCTTGCTCGGTCTATTCAATCATCTTTAGAACATATGTCTGAATTAATGACCCCTCAGTCATCCTTGCCCCAAATAGACTATTGGATATCTCGTATCGCTTTATTCGGCTGTGCATACTAACAACTCTTGTAAAGGCAATGATCTCATGCTGCCTTTGCAACTCATTTGACAAAAAGGATAGCATGCAACATTTGACAAGAGTGCAATCTTCCTTATACTTTTCATAAGCAATGATCTCTCAATGGTTTGTCATCTCTTACGAGATGTCCGAGATCTCTCCGAGATCTCTATCTCTCCAAAGGTCGCGAGAAACGAAGCCTACGAGACTGATATCTTCTTCTCCCTTCTCTCCCTGCCTCTCTCTACCTCTGCCCCCTTGAGCTCTCTCTTTGTCTCCCTCTGTGACACACACACACTGTTTCTTTCTCTCAGTCTCTCTCTATCTCCTACCCTCTCCCCTGTCTCCCCCTTCTCTTTGTCTGAGAGAGAGGGAGACAGAGAAAGCGGGGCAGAGATACATGTATCATTTTTGATATTTTTGATACATTCTTTAGTTTGTGATTCATGTTCCATTTTATGTATCTTTTTTTGGTGTAACTTTTGATGTATATTGACATTGGTGCATGTGAATGGATTTGTTATTGTTATCATTATTCTTTATTTTGTAAAATTGAGTTGTCAATTAGAAAAATGTGTTTGTGAAATTGAGGGTTTAGTAGAAAAAAAGTAACATTTTATTAGAAATAGGATATATATATATATATGAAAAAAATATCTGAAATCATCGAACTCGATCTCCCAAGATTTTTTTGAGATCTGTCTGAGATCTCTTCTCTTCTGCCTTTCAGAGACGAAATCGATATCCGAGACGGAAAACCTTGAATCTCTCCTTCTTTAGCATCGCCATTAGGAGGTACGGGCAATGACTTATCAAGAATGTAGACCATTTTTTCAGCCGTGAGAATTATCCTCAAGTTTATGAGCCAATCTTGTAATTAGGTTCAATGAGTTTGTTGACATCCACTATGCCATACATTGGGTGGTTCAACATAGTGATCTATACAAGAAGATACATAAATAAGATAACATTGTAGACATTGAATTAAGATAAAGCCTTTAATCTTAATTGTAACTCCCACTACTTTTTGACGAATTTGTATAACTCTCTTTGTGCAAAAATAGGAAACTTCGCTAGTCTCTTAATGGGGATTAAAATCTCATTAACATTATGGTAATGATCTTGTGGTAGCATAACAAATCACTCCATACTTAATGAGTAAGCAACTCTCGCTAATGACAACTTCTAGTCTTATTCGACCTCCAGAACTCTTATTGTTTTTATGATAGCACAAGAAATCATAACTTCTGGTTATGTTAGACCCATTACTACGCGGTGAGCATGGATTTGTGATATAATCTTTGTGGTAACATAACAAAATTATATCAGTCCTCTACCCCACTCATGGCATTACCATGTCGTAGTTTAAGTTTTTGGTCCTTTGCTATGTTGGTATCGTGATAGCATAACAAACCTTCCTAGTTTAAGGTTAGTTCACTTAAACTATAATAATGGAAGGTACGTGGGCTATTCTTAAATGTCTCACATTTACAACCTAATGTTTAATAAAGGAGGAATTTTGAATTTTATTGGTCTCATCAAAATAAGTGCTACATTGATATATAAATTTGGAATATCATATATATCAAATATACTATGCACCTAGTAGCACGGCCATACATATATCGCATATACATGTAAATAATCAGCTCGGATAATCATGGACTTTTAAAACTAGGGTGGCATTACCGGAGCCAGTGGATGATCTACAATTATCCCTATGATGAATCAAGTGGTCCCCGACATCTCATGCTTATCATGATGTGATTTTATATCTCATGAATACCACATGTGTCCTCGCGCTCCTTGATCCATGCAATTCTCCAAAAATTATATGTGATAAATAACTAGGCTCGCAAGACCATAAATGTACACAATAATGAAGAAACCTTGATCTTATCAAAGGGAATACATAATCAGAGGGAGTTAGAAAGTACAACTCAAATATAAATAAGAAAGAGGGAGACACACAAGCCCCATAAATAAAATCACATCGTCACCACAACCATTGAGTCACATAACATGAATTATAAACCTAATTCACAGTCCATGATCATCCTTGGATCGCATGTCACAACCAAAAATAGAATTGCCATATTGTTAGACTCAGTTGAAGCCATGTGACTGACTAACAGTCTAAGTAGCTCACTCAGTTGGAATGGATGACCTTGTCGAAGTAGTACAAATGATTGACTGCCAGTCAAAGCGGTGCCAGCGACTGACTATTAGTCAAAGTGGTCTGACTGAGTATCGGCCATAACCAGCCACCCAATTGAAGCACTTTGATTGACAATTTTGCGACTAAGTATTCCAACTGACATATTCCGTAAAAGCTATAGTAATGGTAATGATATTTATCATATAAATATTATAATTGACACGAATATATTTGATTTCACCAAAAACATGAAATACCATTTATTTCAAATAAGAATTTAATTAGATTATATTCACAATATAATTTAATTAAACAAAAGCATTCATGCCCAAACTTGTTAATTAACACTTAATCACAAAACCAATCAAGTTAGAATCTCATTCCAACTATGGTTTTGATTGTTCTTGTGAAATAAGGGCAAACATCATCACATAATGTCCCTTAATATTCTTTTCATAAAAAAACACCCACCCTTGCAACGCGGATTGACTTGTGCTGTCAGATTGCGGTGGGGTCAATGGGGGGCAAAGCCCCCCCTGTTGCGGGGGTCGCTAGGGGACGGTGTCCCCTCATCCCGATTGTATACACGACGGCATAATGGCTCGGGTAGATTTTCAAAGCTGCCATGAGATGCCCCAACGACCACTAGATGAAACCCTAGCCACCATGAGCTACCTCTCCTCCATCCGCAACACTTGCACCTGCCGTCTCCCTATCCTACGCACGTTTGAGGACTAGGATGAGGGTGTCCTCGTGCACCTAGCCCGCCTATTGCTACGGTCTCCTCGTCCCTTTCACTATGTGACCAAGCCTTCTCCTCATTTGGACCACCCAACTCTTCCTCTTTGTCTGACCTCGGGTGCTAGCATCACCTATAGGGTACCTCCAACCACAAGATCAACAAGAAGGGATTCCGCCCTACTGTGCAACCGTGGCACCCTTGGCCGGCCATGGAGGCATGGATCCGACTTCTTGGGCATCACACATGCATATGTCCGAGGCCAAAACAACAAGGAAGATGGGGAGGGAATGGAAAACGTAGAGAATGTGAGACGACCATAACTAATACGACATGAATAAATCAATTTAACCATATAGATTTTGTCAAATCTACGACCTGGCTTTGATACCACTATAAGAAAATCCTCGTTTTAAGAAACACAACGTTTTTTTTTTTGAAGGTGGCCTAGAGACCACAACGGAATAGAATTTTAAAACCAAATTTTCTTTCCCCGGGTCATTGTAGATCTTGACGAAATCATTGAATCTATGAGTAAAGATCCAATCTTTATCGTCTGGAGATCTCGAATCTCCAAATGACCAATGCCAATCCTAAGGATCCTTTAAAGCTACACAAGCATCTGGCTTCTAGCGATATCTACATGGCCTGCTACATTGACGGAGTGACCCCTCCACCATCGGATGATCCCGCGAATGATGGCAACACCTTGCTGCGACCTTTGCTCCTTGATGTCTCGCACCAAGAGAGAGGGGATGAGTTGCCCGAACCCTAAGAGAGAGGGTGGAGGTCACAAGAGGAGGAGGGAGAGAAAGGGGGCAGCCAAGGGAGAACTCTAAGTACCTGATGTTAGGGTTTTTATCAAGCCCTCCTTTTATAGAAGTAATTAATTCATAATTACCATAGTACTCCCGTCTTAAGTAGACCTAATGTGTGTGACCCTCTAGGCCCAATGTTGAGGTGGCAGTGATCCCTATAAGAATATTGAAACTCCTTTCAACATTCATATCATAAAATAATAAAAATCTGTAATTAATATTAGAACTCCTAATATTTTATGTGAGTTAACTCTTAACCCACTAAATTAATTATCTCAAAATTAATTAATTGTAGTTCACAAGTCATTGTTAGCTCCAAGTAATGCGCCATGACTCCCATACGATACAAGGGATTCATAATTCAATTGGAACTTTTAATCATCAGTTACCGTGTGATAATAATCCCTCATTCATACAATGTCTTTAATTGACTGGGGTAATATATAATAACCAAATCTTTCTCATTCGATCTGATAGTTCACGTTTATTATCGCCATACTAAAAATTCCTTTCTACTTGACTGTATCATCTTGGCCAGGGATTTTCCCCGAGTGTGATTCTACGAGACATTCTCTTTCCATCTAAGTATATTGAGAAAGTATATTGAGAGAACAAACTATCCCTTGTTGACTAAATTCCCTTCGTATTTCTCACGCTATACCCGAGTGTTTGATTCTACTGGACCCGTGGCTAAAGTCTATGGAGCAAATATCAAAAATGTAGTGGTCCACATACAAGGTGTCCATAGTGGCTTAGGTTTTAAGGATCTATCACATCATTGTGACTTGGAGTCTTGTGGTTGACATATAGATATCATCACACATTCAGGAGCTCTGTGACAGATCAGTTCAGTGAATTCATTTCTATAATGAGCATTTGCCCATATATCTTAGTGTCCTTACACTAGTGACTATGAGATTAGTCACTCTTATCATATGAGGAAATCATGTGCATCTGTCCATCCAGATCTTTGATATTCCGTTTCAAAGATCCCATGATCAGGAACGCTTGGAATGCATGTCTAGAAGGTTGGTCTCATTATTATAATCTCATTGTGATTCAACCTTTATTGTATGGATTTAGGGACATCATTCTGTCAAACCATAATACACAAATAAAAGAGATATAATGAAGAAATTGTCATAAATATTATTAATTTGAATGAGAATGTACATGAAATGATGTCTTCATTTCACAAGTGATTGGCTTGCAGGGCATACATTTCTTTCAGTATGACCGTTTATTCATATTCTGGTTGTTGGGGAAGCATAAGTCATGATCCACAACCAGCAACCTTGAATAACACATCTGACATAGTAGAGTGATTCATTTAACATTTTGTAAGATAGAAGCATGCTTACGGATTTCTTGATTGCAAATTATGCCAGACCTTGCCTTCACTCAATGACTTTGTTTTACAGAGTTAATGTATACTGCATGATAGTGTCACACAACATCCACATCATGCAACAACAATTTGCTTTTTGCTTTATTGGTATCATCATCATCATCATCATCATCATCAGAGCCTTATCCCAATTATTTGGGATCGGCAACATGAATCTTGTTCTGCCAAAGATTTCTATCAAGTGCTATATTCATATTTAAACCCAAAAAACTAATGCCCTTCCTAATAACATCGCACCATCTCATTTTAGACTTTTCCTGAGCTCTTTTACTATCATTCACTAAGATTTGGTCACATCTTTTAACCAGCGTTGAGTTAGGGTGACGAAGCACATAACCAAACCATCTGAGTCTATTTTCTCTCATTTTACTATCAATTGGGGCTATCCTTAAGTCCTTATGGATGCGTTCATTCCTAATTTTATCTTTCTTAGTTTTGCCACACATCCATCTCAACATCCTCATTCTGCTACACACATTTTGTGAATGTGTTCCTTTCGTACTGCTCAACACTCGATACCATATAACAAAGTAGATCTCACAATCGTTCTATAAAACCTCCCTTTGAGTTTCACAGGCATACGACGATCACAAAGAACTCATGATGCACTTCTTCATCTTAACCAGCATGTCTTAATCCTATGTGTAATGTCGTCATAAATCTCCCCATTCTCTTGTATGATAGACCCTAAGTATTGAAAGCTACTCCTCTTCGGAATGTTATGCCCATCAATTAGAACCATGTCTTCCTGTACCACTCTCCCATTACTAAAATTACAATGCATAAACTCTGACTTACTCCTATTAATTTTAAAACCTTTAGACTCCAAGACAAGTCTCCAACGCTCTAACTTAGCATTTAAAGCATCAATACTCTCATCAATTAAGACAATATCATCTGCAAATAACATACACCAAGGGATATCGACATGCAATTGTTTTGTTACTTCATCCATAACTAAGGCAAAGAGATATGGACTTAATGATGCAAACCTATAGAAACTGAAAATTCATCAGTCTCTCCAGCAATAGTTCGAACACTAGTAATAACACCGTCATACATATCCTTAATCAAATCAACATATCCTTGAAAGATTCCTTTCTTTCTTAATGTCCACCAAATCAATTCTCTCGGTACTCGATCATACGCCTTCTCTAAATCTAGAAAAACCATATACAAATCTTTCTCATCTCTCTATACTTCTCCATTAGCTGTAGAATTCATGTGGGAGATATGACAAATTTCAACTGTTGGCTGTCAACCTAACGCGAACCCTCCTCTTTTTTTTGCTTTATTGGTATACTGTACTTTATTCTAGCTCATCTGCTGGCTATTGGTCTTTTGTCATGTACATTGGTATACTGTACTTTATTCTAGCTCATCTGCTGGCTATTGGTCTTTCCTCATGTACATTTGGGAATCAAATTTTTTTGAGGAGTGATTTATAGATGAAAGCAAGTCTACATTTAAGACTGTAAATAGCTATTCTATGGTCAGATGAAGTTTAACCCACTACCTGAAGAAAATGAATTATAGTGGCAATGTCTTGCAGCTATGCTATGGCCGATCTGGAGAGAGGAACAATAGAGCATTCAGAGAACAATTATTTTTTTTTATCTTTCTGATTGTATAAGTGCCTCCATGGATGGCAATTTAGAGTTTGTGAGGGGGGGGGTGCTAAATTCATTCTGTAATTGTACCTGCTTTTCTTTCGGATGTTAGGTCTCTTGGGTCTGGGCAAAGCTCTACCATCTTGGTAGATGTCCTCTTTTTCTGCATCAGCTTTGTAACGGCTTTGATCCTTGTGTACTTGTCTTAATGGAACACGGTCTCTTGGCTACCTTCCCCCCAAAAAAACTTCAAAGATTGAGTGGTTTTGTTCCATGCAAGTTTTTCTATTGCATTTTAGAGACATTGTCCTCTGCTAATGATCCTCTCCCCTTTTCCTTGAGGTAGCTATCTTAACTTCAGGCCTAGTGATAGATAGCGATTACATGACAGTTGCCATGATAAATCTTGGTGATGAAGCTCAACATTTCAAACTTTTGATAGCAATCTGGTGACTGAACTTGTTTAATTCCAGCACCATATGAATGATTTTTCCCCTCATTTATGACATTTTTCCCATTTATTTCTCTTGTTGCAGTCACTTCTTGCAGCGCTTGGATCCATTCAATTTGTATCTAATATTGCATTCTCTTATTTTGTCTTGAGCAAGACAGTAACGGTCAAGTATGTCCTATCTGAAATCATTTTGTTTAGATAAGCTATCTTTTAGGTTGCTTACTGGGTGAATTGATGGATTTAACAATGTTCTACTGTACAGGGTTATGATTGCAACAACTTTTATTGTATTTGGCAATATATTCCTTGTTTCATTTGGTAATCACCAATCACCTGGTATCATTCTTATCCTTGTACCTATATGAGTAACATATGCATATGGGAATTGTCATTATTTGTTACTTTCGTTGAGGATGACATTAGTATGTCAGATCATTATATACTAAAATATTTGTGGATGGAACCTATGCCTGTGCTTACATTTGTCCTAAAAGCTAACACATGAATAGGGAATGACTAAATCTTGTGAATGGTTTTTCAGTTTTCACACCAGAGCAGCTAACAGAGAAGTACAGGAATCTTGTCTTCCTTTTTTACTGCATCATCCTGTTGTTGATAGTAGCAGTGAATCACTACATTTACAGGTGACAGCTCTTGATGCCTGTTAATGGATTCTCATTAATTTCTTTTACTTTTATAGGTTGCCTGAGTTTTGTGCAAGTTTCCTTAGTTTCATCTGTGCTGGTGATGTTAGACTAGACTCCATTGTAATGTTACTGACAGGAATCTGAAATAACAGGAAAGGAGAAATTTATGTTTCAGTTTCTATCCCCGACCTTAGTCCCTATTGGCGCATGCTGTTGCCATTCTCTTATGCAGTAGTTTCTGGTGCTGTAGGATCATGCTCCGTTTTGTTTGCAAAATCACTGTAAGTTGGCTCTCAGTGAGATATGCACTTTGTAGTATGCAATAGGCCATTGCTGTTATTTCAAATAATCCCTCATATACCATATCCCTTTAGATTACCTAACAGCTATTCTTTTTTGCTGAATTCTTGTTACAGGTCAAATTTGCTTAGGCTCACAATGTTGAGCAATTACCACTTGCATAGCTGGTTCACTTATTCTATGCTTCTCCTATTTCTTAGTACAGCAGGATTTTGGGTAACTGACTAATGTATATTTTTACTCAAAATGTAACCATAGTCTGACGGTTTTTTTTTCTAATTTCTGTTTTTTTGTCATTTGTGCAGATGACAAGGCTGAATGAGGGATTGTCCTTGTTTGATGCAATTCTTATTGTTCCTATGTTTCAGATTTCTTGGACTTTCTTCTCTATTTGTACAGGATTTGTATACTTTCAAGAATATCAAGTGAGCCATGCCCTGTGCATCGACCATCATTCATCTGTTTTTTTTTCTCCACAACTTTCTTTTGATACCCAATTAATGTCAGTTGATTTAAGTGGATTTCTTTAACAGGTATTTGATGCTTTAAGGATAACAATGTTCATATTGGGCATCTCATTTGTATTCATAGGGATTTCCTTATTGGCACCTGATGACTCTAAAGGTATTCCAATGGTTTCTTACCTCTGGAACCCCTTTCAGAAAATTATTGGTCTCTGTATATGAGGATGTAGTTTGATTATGAACACACCATTCAGGTGGAGAATTTAAAGATCCTCCTCTGCCTTCCTCCCTGGGCCAAGGCATTACGGCAGATACGAAAAGGTACCATGCATTCCGTCCATCGTTATGAGCTTGAATTTGATTAGTTCTGTGGATTTTATGCAGAGTAATGTATATTCTGACATTTAACCATGTATATATATTCAACAGTAAAAGGACAAATATTTGATGTGTATACACTGCAACTGTATTCAGTTAAATTTTCTCAGCATTTCAGGTTATTTTAACTCTGACATTGATTAGTTTGGTTAACCTTTACTGTGTCACATGATCTTGGCTGTAGGATGGGGAAGCAGCCAGCAGATGAGACTGGATCTAGGGAGATGAACTCTTTCTGGGTTGTCCTGCAGGCGAAGACAAAATTTATTTTGTCGAGGGCAAAGGTTCCTTTTAGATGAGTGAGGCTTTTACTCTTGTTAAGATTTCTTCTCATGACTAACTTTAAAACTGGATCTCTTGCAGGCTGCTTGTTCTATCCCATTTGGCTTGGGTGAGGAATCGATAGATGCTTCTTCAGTTCTCGTAATGCCTATGGTGTCCTCGGGGACTACGGGCTTTAGAGGAACCATCTTTGATCGGACGAAGTTCCACTCCTTAAAGGGGTCTGGTTGGACTAGTCTCTCCATGGATATAACTGATGAAGAAGATGATGTAGATATGCAAGAGAGAAGCTTGTTGCTTCCGCAGAGCTCTTCATAGTGATTGTTGTCCCATGCATTGTGAAGGAAATGTATTCTTTTCTTCTTGTATGATTCCCGTTTTTCAGGAATGCGTAGATGTGTATATGTAATCCTTATGATCTAGATCTTGCGCTGTAAACTATCTGACGGTGCAAATTGCTGCTGGAGCCCTAATTTTGGGAAACCAATTGGCTTGCCTACTACACCTTCCAAAAAAAAAAAAAAAAATCACAATGTTACACCTTTGATAAATGTCCGTCTATTTTATGCAAGCGGATCAATTGAAGGAAGTTGGGACCCCTGACAAGCATCCACGTCGAAGAGAGAAAAGCCCTGGCATCACAGTGCCGCCAACTCCTCGAGTACAATTAGGGGTGGGGTGTGTTCTTTCTTAAAGATCATCGGTATTGGACTGATGCATTATTATTGAAGCAAGCGAAACTACAGGGTGCAGTTTGATCATAGAGTAGTGCTTTGTGCACCGGGAAAGAGTGCAGTTGACGTCAACGAGTAACGTCTCTTCTCGTTAACTCATTAGCTCAGAGAAGTGAGACGGTAGATTTTCGCATAGAAAAAAGACACTCCACGACAAGGAAGTACCGTCCACGTGTAAGCGTATTAAATGTGCCGAGTGGCATTCAATATAAAATTAAATAAGTTTCATTTGTATAGTAAAATATTATTTTTATATTATTTTATTATTATAAAAACATTTTATTTTAATAAATAAATATTTTATTAATTTATTTTTATAATCAAAAAATATTTTATTTTTAATAAATATTTATTTATGTAATAAAATATTCTATTATTTTATTTTTATATTTTCTCGCTCTAGTGCATTTGCACATTTAACGCCTCTTTATGCGAATCGTAATTCTTTGCCGCGGAGCGTCTTTTTTATCTGTGAAAGTAATCTTATCTCAGTAGCCTTGTCTCATTTTTTTTTTCTTTTGACCAAAGAGAAGCAACGTTACCCATTGACTTCACCTTGTGTACCGAATTGGTGCACAAAATATTACTATTGATTATGTGGGAGTGGATTCACTGCTCTATTTTATGAGAAAGAACGTCGAGATGAGTATGTGACTTGACATCATGGGTCATTCAGGTTATCTATCTGCCGTCCAATTATTTTGGTCAATTTCTAATCCCTCCATGTATATATTTTTATAACATTCTGGATGTAGGCTCGAATCTGGATGTGCTTCCTAGATCTTCCATTGTAACTTTAGGAAGCTTTCTCAACGAGTAGAGATGTAAACAGGAAGGTTACGGGGTGAATATATATATATCTAATTTTAAACCAATAAAGAAAGGGTTTTCTGTAGCCTATCCATTACCTATACATCATGTATCGACTTGAACGTATAGTCAGGTTAACGATTTGATTTGTATCAAATAAATTGTTAAAATTTGATTATCTCTTGGGATGCTTGCATTTTCAATTTTTCTGTGAAAATTAAGAAACATGGAAAACATCTCACCGGGAAGTGAGAAAATACGGAACTGTTTACAGGGAAGAAAAAACAAAGTGTTCGCATATTTTGTGGAAAAATGAGTGGGAAAAATAAAAGTACGTGTTTCTATTCTCAGACGGGAGAAGAGAGAAGAAAGTGAGTGAGAAATGAGTAGGAAGAGAGTGAGAAGTGGAGAGTGGGTGAAAAATGTTTCCTGTAATTTTTTTTCCCCTGGGGGTTGAGGAGGGGTGGAGAAATGAAGTCTGCAGAAATAGAGACCATTCTCAAACTCTAAGAAATATATTTTTAATTAATTTTTTCTGTATTTACAAATCATATTTGTAAATCCGTTAGGAAAATATTTTTCAAAGGAATTTTGGAGAATGAAAACTAGGGTTTATTTATTTACAAGCATAAGAAGAATTTACCGTATTTGAAATAAATCCTTATATCGTATGCTTAAAACCTTGTTATATTTTAATCCTTGTTGTTTACATCCAGTGATGGGAAATTGCGATTATCTTAATATATAGTAGTTAATAGACAGATGGGAAATTGCGATGATCACCCACCCTTACATACAAGGAGGGGGTCAGATAGGGTCTCCCCCTCCGTCATCACTGGCGTCAAAGGGTGCATCGGTATTGGGACCCCATTTATGGTGATTCGGTCTCACGTGGATGCCCATTGCCATTGTCTCTCTCTCTCTCTCTCTCTCTCGATTGAGCAGTACACACACACAATGGAGACAACGAGGAGAAGAGACTAGAGAGGCCAGCAGCAATAGTTTACTCTCTGGCAACCTGGCCCTCCATGCCCCTTGCGTCACCTCCCGTGCGAGCCCACATCCGCATGCGCGCTCTCTCTCTCTCTCTCTCTCTAACACACAAACACACACACACACACATCCGTTCTAAGAACATTACATGTGTATTGTTATTTCAAGAATGGTGGTTGACTAGGATCAATTTTGGAGAACTATCCATACGTAGGGCAGTAAACAAGTGGCTTCATTTTTTTGCGTTTTAGAGGGGAGCACGTGTAGACATCTCCACTAAGACGTCAGGAGACATTTTTCGGAGCACCAGTCTGTACTTTCATCCCTCGTTCCCCGTCGAGTTATCCCCGTTCCCTCTCTCTCTCTCTAACACACAAACACACACACATCCGTTCAAAGAATATTACATGTGTATTGTTATTTCAAGAATGGTGGTTGACTAGGACTAATTTTGAAGAACTACCTATACGTAGCGCAGTAAACAAGTGGCTTCATTTTTTCGCGTTTTAGAGGGGAGCACGTGTAGACATCTCCACTAAGACGTCAAGAGACATTCTTCGGAGCACCAGTATGTACTCTCATCCCCCGTTCCCCGCCCAGTTATCCTCGTGACAAAAAAAACTTCGAAGAATTATTAAGTTGATAGTGACTAGCATATAATAAGTGTTTGAAAAAATATTTTTTCACATATTAGTTATTTTAAATTATGATAAAATATATTTTAAATGTCTCAATCTTTACTTTATCCCAAACAACAAAGTAATTTTACAAGTTTAACATAATTCAAGTCTCCTGAATACTTAGCCTAAAAAATTCAGTTTATCTTATATTTGGAAAAACTAGATGTTGTTGTGTCTAAATCTTTAACACAAAGTTGCAACATCGTCTAGGTACTCTACCTAAAGTAGAAGTTAGGACGATAGCTTATCCACAAGTTTAACCTAAGATGATAAAATACCTATCACCTAAGAATGAATGTTAGATGATATATCGTTTACTCTGGAAAGACAGATGATACATCGTCCACTTTATAAAAGACTAAAAGGTTCCGTCTAAGTGCCATCACGTAAGAATGAATATAGATGAATCATCGTCTACTTTCGAATAGACAATGCTCCGCCTACTCTGAAAGGCTAACACGTTCCATATAAATCCCTTCATCTAAGAGCAAAAGTCAGATGATATATCATCAAAGTGTCAAGTAGACAGAAGATTATTTAAATCACAAACACATAGACAAGAAAATACCAAAACGGAAAAACTTGGACGATACATCATCCAAGACCACTAAATGACAAACTTGTCGTATAACCACAAATCTTTCTGTCTCAAATTAATGTAGATGATACATCACCCAAGTTTGTATAGAAATGACTATCACATTGTCTAAGTAAACAGATAGTCGATGTAGCTTCCATCTACCAGAATTGGTCAAATAAGCTTGTTTTGACCGCACTTCATCTTAATGCCTCAAAACAACAAACTCCCCATAAGCACCCACAAAACACTTAGATGCTATAGATCCATGCATCATAGACGATACTCTTATCATCTAATCTGGTCAAAATACTTAAGAACTAAAAAACATGGACGATGAACGTCCAGACAAATATACAGAATAGTCAAATGGTTATATATATGTCCTACATTAATGCGTAATAATTGTTTCATACTTTTATCCCTAGACGTAAAACAGATTCGGATTTTTTGCATGAAAATCATTATTATATGTGAATTTGTAAAAAACCACTCCTAGAAACGCATTAGCAGGCATATCACTGTGTAAATTCTAACTGTGCAAAACTATCATCATTGTAATGGCGCGTGACCAGCCGTGAGGTTAACTACGATTAATTTTAACTAGGCTAAAGAAATGTCCATACTACCCCAGGTTAAAGACAGAACCTTGGCACTGGTTTCATTCGCAACCCTTTCTCCCTCCCTCCCACCTCCAACCCACTCCCGTCCCCAACCCCAATTTACCTGGAAACCCTAGTGGCTATCGAGGGACATTGCCCTTGGAGTATGGTGTGACTTGGAGAAGAAGAAGGATCGTGCGGCTTGGCGAAGAAGAAGGATCGTGCGGCTTGGCGAAGAAGAAGACCCTAGTGGCTATCGAGGGACATTGCCCTTGGAGTATGGTGTGACTTGGAGAAGAAGAAGGATCGTGCGGCTTGGCGAAGAAGAAGCATCGTGCACAGAGGTGAAGGAAGAGGAGAAAAGAAGCACCATGCGTAGACACCTCTCCTATCTTCCAGGTAAAACCTAACTAAACCTAAGCAACGAAGAAGGATCAATGTGTAGTTGTTCGATCTTCCAGAGAAACTATCTACGGCATGCGACGGAGGCGAAATGAGGAGTTTTTATAATACCGTAGAGCACTAAAAAAGGATTTTTGTGGGTTTAGGTCTGGAGGGAAGCTTGTGCGTTTGAAAGGCATCCAACGCCATCCGATTTGAGTGGGAGGGAGAAATCCAGAGGACCCTTTTTAGGGTAAAGTTGAAGATTGTGGGCTAGGTATATTTTTTAATGTCTGTTTTATACACTTTGGATTCTCGTGGGGGTGAGACTACTGTACATTTCATTCTACACATGTGGGGGCATAGTATGGGGTGATGAAAATAAATGTGAGTTGAAGGTGGGGGCATTGTCAGATGCATGTTTTTAAATGTGCAGGGTAGTGGGGCTCACTAGTAATTTGACTTCCTGTATATGTTTGCATAATCTTGGACACATCTGCTTTTAAATGTGTACTTTTAATTAGGAAAATTTATCTGTGCATGTTTTATGTCATATTACGTGTACTTTTTGTCGTATTATATTTCTCTTCTGTGATATTAGGATAGATGAAGAGGCAGACCTCTACATTTTACTTGTCAAGTATGGGGGATATTGGAAGAATGTTAAGGATGATCCTTCCAGACTATGTCACCGTCTGATGAAGCAAAAAAGCTTTAAGATATATAGGGATTATGTTAATCTTAGAGATTTGTTACAACTTATCTGCACATTGATAAAGTGGGAGAAAGATGATATAGTGAATATCATGTGGAGGATCCCCAAATGTAGACCTAAGAAGTACAAGAACATTGTGACTGATGCAGATGTCCTTATGATGTTTGATCATTGTGATCCGAAAGGGACTATAGAGATTGTCATCACAGTAGAGTCTTTGTCCATTAAGACACAATCGCAAGGTGACCTTGGAAAGAATGCAAGGAAGCTACCTACTAGAAGGAAAACAAAGGAGAAGTAACCTGAGGTTGAAAAAAAAGCTAACTTTGTGGAATTAGAAGATGTTGATTCTCCCTATGATATCAGAGAATACCTGTCAGTTGGAGATGAATTAAACACACAAGTTGCACAGTCTGTAACTGTTGAAAAGCCTACAGAACAGAGTGACATGGGTGATGTGGGGTAGAGAACTAGTGTCCCCAATCAACAAACATCCAGGTAGGAAGAGGCTGATAGTCAGGATGAAAGTAATAGGTGGGAAGATAATGAGGATGATGATTCTGACTCTGAATTTGAAGTAGAGTACGAGAATAGCTACCATTGTCTCCCAGCAAGTGATGAAGATGATGATTCTTTCTATGTACATGAAGACAGGGAATATGGCATTGAGATATTAGAAACTAATGATGAGTGCCCTAACATGGAGGTGGGTGCCATATTTCAGAACAGAGAAGCACTTAAGTTAGCAATTCAGCAATATTATGTGAAGAGTGAATGCTATTTGAGAACTTACAAGAGTGATCAAACAAGGCTTATATTAGAATGTTGCCATAGCAAGTGTCAACGGAGATTGCATGCATCTAGGTTGCCCGATGGGATAACTTTTGAAATCAAAACAATAAGGGGGGAGCATACATGTCTCGAGAATAACATGGCCGGGAACAAGATGGCCACAAAGAAATGGGTGGCAGCCAAGGTGAATGCATGGTTAAGGGTTGAAGGGGACATTGCCCCTGGAGAGCTGCACAGAAGACTGATGGACAAGTACCATATTAACCTATCATACCACAGGCTTTGGAGAGAAAAAGAGCTGGCATTCAGACAGATTCATGGTTCATGGGAAGAACTGTATGTCCGGGTCCAAGATTTAGCAAAGGAGCTTCTTACTAAGAACCCTGGAAGCAGAGTTCAGTTTGTCACTGATGATGAACATAGATTTCTCAGGTTTTTTGTTGCCTTCAAGGCTTGCACATTTGGATTTGTCAAAGGTTGTAGAGCATTAATTGGGTTAGATGGGTGCCATATTAAGACCAAATTTCTTGAGGCTATTTTGAATGCAACTGTTTTAGATGGGAATGATGTGAAGTCCCGCGATCAATGACACCCAAGAGGGGGGGGGGGTGAATTGCGTGATTACAATTTTTAGAAAACGTTTACCCGATTTAAACAGATATGATGAAATAGCAACTAAGAAACTCAAATCTGTTATATTACAGATTAGATCTATCAAAATCTATCACCACGATAGTTCTTCGATACTAGGTGGAGGTATGAATCTAAGGATCTTGATCACGCAAGGTGTTATCATCCTGACAAGACTGGCCTTGTCAATTCAAACCCACCTTTCGATATACCAAAGATCTATTATAGAAAAGATTGATTATGTTATATCTGAAAGATCAAACGTGAAAGAAATAATATGCACGAACGATCACACAGAATGGGGCTAGAAGAAATGGACCAAACCACACAATAGACAGTGATTTTTAGGTGGTTCGGATGCAACACCGGCAACCTACGTCCACCCCTCACAATCCGTGAGGATTCACACATTATCTTGTAACGATTACAAGATACAACCAAACACACACACTCGTATGGAGTTTAGAACTCCTACGATGGTGCAAAGGCGCACACACACACACACACACACAGAGAGAGAGGGAGAGAGAGAGAGAGAGAGAGAGAGATCTGAATAGATCCACACACACATACAGATCTGAAGAGATCCACACACACTTGATGTTCACAGATTAAATAAGATTACACACATGAAGCTCAAACTAAATTAGATGAAGAAAAGATATGAAAAATCCAGATCTAGATTCCCCCAGATTAAATGATGCAGATCCAAGAGTTGTTTCTTGATTCTTCAGTTGGGTACCGCTTCTTTGGCTTCAGAATGATCTTGAAATGCTTGATTCTTGATGAAGGATTGCTAGACGGATTACTATTCACGTAGGTTCTTGCAGTAGCTTTCTTCCTCTCTTGATAGCCTTCATTTGATCTCCTTGGATGATTAGAGTTTCTTGACCCATAAGATGTTTTTATATAGCCTAGGATGGTCAAGGGAGATGTCAAAACATCATCCCACTTTTCCTGACAGATTAGGAGGCTTTTGGACTCAAAATTCTAAAAGAGAAGCTTGCCCACGTTGGTGAAAACAAAAGTCAACATAAGTGGCTTCGAAGGGGTCGGTCGACCGATTTTTGTCGATCGGTCGATCGATCTCCGAGAAAATCCAGACTTTTCAACTCTAGAAACTTCGGTCGACCGAACTAGGGCCATCAGTCGACCGAACTCTGTAACTCATCAGAGTTCTGTGTTCTGGGCAATTTGGTCGACCGATCCAATTGCATTGGTCGACCAAACTCTGTAAAACCTACAAAACCAACCCGATAAGCCTAAATAACATATCTATATGAAAAAGACATTGTATGCCCATCTTGTTTCATTCATTTTGAGTTCATTTGACTTATTCTGGGCATCTTGGAAGCTTGATCATTTGAGCATTGGTTCATGACGGAAATGGGCCTAAATTGCCTTCTTATGTTCGTTCTTAAGCAAGCATACACGGCATGAGACTGAAAACAATTTCTGGGTTGTGTTATCATCAAAATTACTTGGAGAAACTCAACAATCTCCCTCTTTTTGATGATGACAAAACTCTAGGTCAATAAATGCAAAGTCATGCCATTAAGCAAATTTGAACCTGTATACATCCTTGACATCACGGAATATATCATTGAATCCTTGCAGGCTCCCACATGGTTCTGTATGAGGTGGAGTTTACACTCACGCATAGTGAGGGATTTCAGACGGGCGGACCTATCTTTCATCCAACACCATTTGATATACAGAACCGATGGAGGGTAATCAAAACAATCTGTAAGGCTTCAAAATACATCATCCAAACCAATAACAATCCATTCATTCATATTTGCCAAATCCATATGAAGAAGTAAAAATTGAAGTATCAAGATATGTCAAACAACCAAGTGCATTTCATTCATTAATCCATAAGATTTACATTGACTTTGACATTGACAGGACATGGACTAGACACTGACTCACACGACTAAACACTGAAGCAATGCAAATTACTTACATGATGCAAATGACTGACTCACAAATGGCAAATGGCAAACACGCATACAAACATAGTGACACGCATGCATAAGATATATAAAACTACTTAACTACTTCTCCCCCTTTGGCATCATCAAAAGAGGGGATAGGAGTACAAAAGTGGAGCAAAAGTAAACTACAGGACGCAAGGATAATCGCTGCGGTGGTGGAGCAGAAGGTCCTGGGGCGTCAACATCAGAAGGACCCCGAGCATGAAGGCCATGCCTAATATCATTAAGGCCGACTTCATGGGCCCGACTACGGTGCTGAAGGATCACAAGGGTACGGTTCATAAGGCGAAAGGCCCGACGTGAGTCATGGTGGCTAGTGGTGAGGGTGGCCATGTGAGTGGATAGGTTATCCAAGACATGTGCAAAAGAATCAATCCGACCAGACATGTTGTCTAGAACAGTGCCAAAGGTGTTAAAAGAAGTCTTAATGTTACTCCCAAAGTTGGAAAGTTGCTCCCCAAAAGCATCCACAGAAGTCTCTGGTCTAGTGAGGTGCCAATCAACACCCTCTAAATCTACCCAAGAGGGCTGTCCAGCATCCTGAGTAGATGACTCCCCGTGATAGAACTGTGGTGGCGCCTCCTGATCTGCGTGCTGTGGAGGAGGAGGAGGTTGCTCCTCCGCCTGAATTGGAGGTGGGGCTTGTCCTTGAGCTTCCTGCTGTCTTGGCTCTTCTTCTCCCTCATCTTCTGAGTCTTCTCCATAAACGCCCACATTTGTGTATGACTCGCCATCGGGACCCAAATAATATCCAAAGGATGCGAAGAGTTTGTGTTTATTGTATATACCATCCTGCCTAATTAGAACTTGAACTTCTCCAGCCAAACTGATCCTAGCATAAGTAAATATCCCAGTCAACTGGGATGCATACGATAGGGATCGCCTTCTTTGGGTATGGCACGACCCAATTAAATTTGTCATGAGGCAGCCCATGTTTATTGTCATCCCATTCATCACACAGTAGAGCAGGAATTTGTGCACTTCCATCACCTCATTTCGGATTCTGCCCTTGGGATAGATTAATGTAGTAAACATGTGGTGCAGGATCCGCTGTAATGGCGAGAAGTAGTTGGCATTCAACTTTAGCAAATTGCTAACTCCTTGCACATACTCACTGCATGTCATGAGGATGAAAGTTTCCTCAGCGTGACCATGACCAAAAGCCATATCGTGGCCCCTAGCTGAAACTCCTAGGGCGCTCTCAAATAAATCTAGAGTGATAGTGATCTCTACTCCTTTCACAACAGTATATAGATGGTCATTTCTCATGTTCAGATTCCTATAAAACTGTTGGACAAGGCTAGGATAATATATGGTGTATCTTGTTACAAAGTCAATCCACCCATCTTGTATCTCAAAAATAGCACTCAAATACGGTAGGAGTTCATTTAACTCACCAAAATCAACTAGACGGGGGTTGAGTATTGACCTTGGGCGCATTGACGGTGCATGTGGAGGTACATGTGCCTACTGGGTTGGAGGAACCAGGTCCTCACCTCTTCTAGAGTTGGACTCCCTCCTGGTAGATCTCCGAGGATCTCGGAAGAAGCATCTTAATTCTAGGCGCCATTTAGACTAGAAACAACAGTGGAAACCCTTAGAGTGCTAACCTCTTCCCTTGGGAGTAGATGGACCGGAGGACACACTAAAGGCCGTGGAAAGATATTCTCCACAAGCTTGAACCCAAAGAATGAGTTTCGAGGTTGCACACTACGCCGCACAGATTCGATGTCGAAGGACGACGAGCAAACCCGATCTTGTGCAGAGAGGAGAAAGATGAAGTTCTAGGGCTTGAAAGGAGGTGTTTTGGGGTGGTTAGGGTTGGAGAAGGGTTGTGGGAATGAATGGGGGCGAAATGAGGTGAAAATGGGGGTGAAGAGGCCCTTTAAAGCAAGTTTGATCGCGGTTCGGTCGACTGGAATGGGGCGTCGGTCGATCGAACTGGTCGGGCTAACCCATTTTTTTAAAAAAACTCCTTCTTCCTTTCTATTTTCTTTTTCTTTTTCTTCTCTCCTTTTTTTGTTTCATTCTTCTCCTTTTTTGAATATATCCTTTTCTTTTTTTTTATTTTTAGAAGGGAATGGACTTGATGAATAAGAACATATGAGGCATCCTGAGATAGCATTGCTTCATAAATCCTTATGACTCTCCCCCTCAGAAACTGCCTCAGATCCTGAGATCACTAGGTCCACATTTATGTATCAAGGAATATTTGGCCTTAGAAAAATTTTCAAGGAGGGGCTATATATATAATTACATTCAAGCATACAAGGATGACATATCAACAAGAAACTAGATAAAGTCACATAAAATATGCATGTCTTCCATGCAACCTACCCTTTATGCAATTGACTTTTCTACATATGCAACACTTAGCCTTAATGCAGAGCTAGGTATGTATGCTCTCACCCTTGCACATGCCAAGTTCTCTTCTTATTTTACTGAACAATTCCTGGTTTAGGGGTTTGGTAAAGATATCTGCCAACTGATTGTGTGTATCAATGAAATTCAACTCAAAATCCCATTTATCTACATGATCTCTCAAAAAATGATGCCTGATGTCAATGTGCTTTGTTCTAGAATGTTGGATAGGGTTTTTAGACAAGTTGATTGCACTCGTATTGTCACATAAAATTGGAGCATATTTTACTTCAACATTCATATCAAGCAATTAATTTTTGATCCAAAGTACTCGGGCCCCACAACTTTTGGCGGCTACATACTCAGCCTCGGCCCTTGAGAGAGCTACTGAATGTTTTTTCTTGGAAGCCCATGAAACTAGGCACCCACCAAGAAACTGACAGTACCCACTAGTACTTTTGCGATCAACAATACAGCCAGCATAATCCGCATCGGTGTATGCAATTAGATCAAATGAACTACCAATGGAAAATCATAAACCGAAGTCTACTGTGTCAATTAAATATCAAAAAATCTGTTTAACAGCCAATAAATGAGACTCTTTAAGACATGACTGAAAATGAGCACATAGACATACACTGTATTGAATATCAGGACGGCATGTTGTAAGGTACAGTAGTGATCCAATCATACATCGAAACAATGTAGGATCTACTGTTTTACCCTTTTCATCTATGTCCAGCTTCGTGGTTGTGGCCATCGGAGTTGACATTGGGTTTGCATCTTCCATGCCATATTTCTTCAAGAGTTCCATGGTGTATTTGTGTCACGCCCCGAGCTTTTAATACAACGGAAGATAATCTCGGGAAACATGAACAACTGACATGGCAAGCCTCTTGCAAGCAAGAAAAACCAGAGCGCAATAACAATCACACATAAGATGCAAATGCACAATAATTTATTCAAACCTTCACTTTTATTAATAATAAGAATGATCCAAATACATCAACTATTCAACTATGTGACTCAATAAAGAGAAAATTACATGAACTCGATCTAGACATCATTGACTTCCTAAGTCTTCTCTCAATCTTATGTGACTTCATTCGCTCTCGGACCCATCACTTGAATAACTCGAATCCGAATCCGAACTACTTGCATCTCCGGGAAAGATTGGAAAATAGGTAATGAGCACACTTGTCCAGTAGGTATCTTCACATCAACATGAAAGTAATATTAAAGTGATTCATATTTTTGGCTCTAAAGAATAAAGTAAAATCATGCGAATGCGAAAAATCACGTGAATAAACCAAAGTAACAAGACATGATCAAGTTAAGATATGATTGAGCAAGCATGATCAAGCAAGAATGTAATTATGACATTTCATGAACAAGAATGTAACGAGAATGTACTAGCAAGTCAAGCGAGAATGTACTTTTCACTTAGTAACAAGTACTTCATGAATTTCTGTGGATATTTTCACTTCAAGAGCCGTGGATAATTTCACTTATTTATAAAGAAAGTACTCCAAGTGCAATGCGACGTCAATAGCATCATATCCCATGGTTTATAATAGTATGTTTCTGACAATCAACCGAGGAGACTAGCATAGAGCCCTTGAACACAATCAATGCTCGAACCGCATCTTCAAGTCTAAATCAAGCTACTTCTACGTATATAGTAATAAAGTTGGCCACACATGTAATAAGTTCAATAAGTGTTCAAGACTCAATGTCAATAATAAGAATGCACCAAATATAGATTTATGAGTTCAAGAAATGCATTAATAACTAAGTTATGCCTTTGAGAAAATTCGACAGCATAACGGTACATTCTTTATCTTTCATACTTTATCTTAGATGTCTTTGAATAAGGTTACAAGTCCTAGACTATCATTAGTCAATCTAGGAGCATAGGATTATTAACCCTTGGGTCAAACCTTGGGTCAATAGCATTCAGAAAACTTAGCGGTCTATAATAGGCCGCTATATTGATATGGTGGTCTGATATTGGGCCGCTAGAGTGGGCTGAATCCAGAAAGAAATCAGTTGGACTCAGAGAACTTGGCGGTCAGATACGGGACCGTTAATGGGCCTTAGCGGTCGAGTATTGAACCGTTACAGGACAAAAATGCAGAAAACATCGGTAGTGCTTTCTAGATAATTTGGACTTTAATGGTACAACCAAGTCGGCGTCCTAGTGGGAATCCTAGGATCGCGGAGAATTACGGAGGCTTTGAAACAAGATTTCTTGTCCATTGGAAGGAATATCCAAAGGAGAGGTTATCAAGTTCAAGATTATGTTCCTATAGTGCAAAAGTGTAACTAATGGTCATATACCGGAATATATGCCATGTACTTATAGAAATGACTCTAAGATAAGAAGAGAATTTGTAATAGTGATAAACCAATCAGTGAACAACGTTTATTATCACCCTTGAAAGATGTATTTAATACAAAGTATAAGTTTTGTCATGAAATTAGCATAAGCTTTAAAATAATCCCAAGTATGATAAAGAATATGCGATCACTGTCATGAATCAGTAATTTAAAACTCAGAGTAATGAAATACCATTAAAATAGGTTAGAACATAGTTAACTATGCTTACTTATAAGTTAATGGGCTATTCTTAAATCTATCTCGGTTTGACAGAAAACAGAACATTGGCGGTCTAATATAGAGCCGTTACAGACAGCTTTGCAGTTTATCGTAAGGCCGCCAGAGGGACTTTAACGGTCTATCTATGGTCCGTCAGAGATTTCATAAAAATCGAGTTCACAGAGTATCTAGCGATTTATCGTAGGGCCGCTACACAAGGTTTTGCGGTCAAAGACTAGGCCGCTAGAGAACGGTTGACAGTAAAACTAAAATAAGAAGAACTATGTCTAAAACACATCATGTCTGGAAATCAACATGTATAAACTTCCCTATCATGATAGAACAAAGGTTAAGCTAACAATATGCATGGATTTTCTGTGAATCAACAAGAAAGTTCCTCTTAACTTATTTAGGGCTAAGAATATGCATGAATGTATACTATATGCATAAAACATGAAATTCTCGGTCTATAAAGCATGAAATCAAGTGAAATAAGAGGGCTTTTATCCCTAGAATGAGATTTCAGCCGTTCATGAGATGACCTACCTCTGCTAAGGCTTTTAGGCTTGGAATTTGATGTTGGAAGTCAACCTTAATTCTGCACTTCTTGTGACAAATCAGAAACTTCACGTCCTAATATCTCTTGATCCACTTGACCTAATGACGTGAAACTTGGAGGGTAAGAAGTAGATACTAAGGGGAACAAAAAGTTCTAAAGGTACTAATGATAATTATCTCGATTTGGTTCTCTAATACCTTGATCTTCACTGGACTTCCGCTCAGTTTCCTGGGTCGCTAATGTGGAACCAGCAACTTTGCAGGCTTCTATCTCCTTGTGTGCTTGATCTCCTAGCACGAAATTTTGAGGGATGTTAGTCCTCTGTCTTGGAAAAAAAACTTCTAAATAATTTATCCAAAATAATACCTTTTTACCTTGATTCCACGCGAGCCAAATGTAAGGGTCGTGTAGGTCAAAACTAGGTCCTATTTATAGGGTTTGGCTAGGGTTGCACGATAGACCGCCACAGATCCTAGGCGCCGAATTTGAATTGCTTCAAACGCTTTTATTCTATTATCCACCCCATTATCTAATTAATGGGTATTTATCTTTATATTCTGTGAATAAATTAATTAACATTCTTGAATATGGGCCAAACTTCATGGGCTTGGTCCTTACATCCTTTGGAATTTATTTAAATAGGCAAGTTTAATTGTTCATCATAATTGGGCATTAATAATGATTCATTTATTAATTCATTTGGGCCTTTGTAAATTCCAGAAAAATTCCTAGAAATAAATTATAAAATTCCGGGGCATTACACCCTCCCCCACTTAAGAGAATTTGGTCCCCAAATTCAATACATAGATTATATGGAGAGTGTACTTACAAAATAACTTCAGATATTTCTTACACATAGCTTCCTCCGTCTCCCATGTTTCTCTTGACTTTGTCCATTGGATCTTGACCACAGGAATACTTTTATTCCGAAGTTGACGTACCTCCTGTTCAAGGATCCTGATTGGCTTTTGCTCATATGTCAAATCCTTCTTAATCTCCAGATTGTCGTAGGTGATGACATGGAAAGGATCATAAACATATTTCTTCAACATAGAAACATGGAATACGTCATGAACTCCTGCTAGTTGTGGAGGCAAAGCCAGTCGATAAGCCACTTCACCGACCCTTTCTAGAATTTTAAATGGGCCAATGAATCTTGGGGTAAGCTTTCCTTTAATGCCAAATCTTCGAATATCACGACCCGGAGAAACTTTAAGATACACATGATCTCCCACTTGGAACTCCAAGTCGCGTCTTCGATTATCAGCATAAGATTTCTACCGGCCTTGGGCCATCTGGAGTCTTTCTTGAATAAGTTTAATCTTCTTGGTAGTATCCCTAATAATGTCAGGACCGAGAAATTACCTTTCTCCTTCTTCATTCCAACAAATAGGGGAACGACATCTTCTTCCATATAGAGCTTCAAATGGTGCCATTTGAATGCTAGCTTGGTAGCTATTATTATATGCAAATTCTACTGGAGGCAAGTGATCATGCCAATTTCCTCTAAAATCAATAACACAAGCCCTGAGCATATCTTCCACCACTTGATTTGTCCTTTCAATTTGACCATCGATTTGTAGATGGAATGCCGTGCTAAAGTTCAGTCGGGTACCTAAAGAATGTTGTAGACCCTTCCAGAACTGTGATGTGAATCGAGGATCTCGATCAGAAATGATAGTGACAGGGACACCATGTAATTTGACGATTTCCCTTATGTATAATGCCGCTAGGATATCCACAGACCATCGACTTTTAATTGGCAGAAAATGTGCATACTTAGTCAATCGGTCTATGATTACCCATATACCATCGTGTCCACCTCTTGTTTTAGGTAAACCCATAATGAAATCCATCCCTATACCTTCCCATTTCCATTCGGGAATGTTCAAGGGGTGTAATTTACCTGCGGGTCTTAAATGTTCTGCCTTTACTTGTTGACAAGTGAGACAGCGAGATACGAAATCTGCTATTTCTCTTTTCATGTTAGGCCACTATAAATTCTTTTTAAGATCTTGATACATTTCAGTACCACTAGGGTGAATGGTGTACTTGGAGTTATGAGCTTCTTCCAGGATCAATTTCTTAGTATCAACATGATCCGGTATACAAATTCGGCCCTTGAATAGCAACCTTCCATCATTGGCAATAGAGAAATCTGGCCTTTGCGTAATATTGGCTTTAACCTCCAGTAATACTGGGTCAATATCTTGTAGCTTGACCAGATCTTCTATTAATGTGGGTTGAGTTCGGATATTGGCTATAAAATAATCTTCCTTCTTCATGTCAATATCTAGCTTCAACTGAGCAAATTGCGAGATGAGATTAGTCATACTAATCATGAGAGTTGATAGTTTTCCCATTAGTTTTCTGCTGAGTGCATCTGCCACGGCATTAGCCTTGCCAGAATGATATTGGATAGCAAAATCAAAGTCCTTTAAGTATTCCAACCATCTTTTTTGCCTCATATTCAGTTCCTTTTGCGAGAACAAATATTTCAAACTCTTGTGGTCTGAGTAGACCATGAATCTTTCTCCGTAAAGGTAGTGACGCCAAATTTTTAAGGCAAATATAACAGCCGCCAATTCTAAATCATGTACGGGATAATTCTCCTCGTGACGCTTCAACTGTCTTGAAGAATAGCAAATTACTTTCCCATTTTGCATAAGAACGCACCCTAGGCCAATGCCAGATGCATCCGTATAAACTTCAAATCCACCACCCTCAATGGGCAATGATAATATAGGGGCTATAGTGAGATGATCCTTAAGAGTTAAGAAACTCTCTTCGCATTCCTTCGACCATATAAAATGATTTTCTTTTCTTGTAAGTCTTGTCAAAGGAACAACAATCCTAAAAAAATCCTTAATAAACCTCCTGTAATACCCAGCCAGACCTAGAAAGCTTCTCACTTCTGACACGGTCGTTGGTCGGCTCCAGTTCTTGACTGCTTCCACTTTAGAAGGATCAACAACGATACCTTCCTTTGAAATAATGTGACCAAGGAATGAAACTTCCTTTAGCCAGAACTCGCACTTACTAAGCTTTGCATAGAGTTTGTGTTCTCTTAAAGTCTGCAAGGCTATTTTCAAATGTTCTTCATGTTCCTCCTTTGTCTTGGAGTAAATAAGAATGTCATCAATAAAGACAACCACAAACTGGTCCAGATAAGGCTAGAAAACTTTGTTCATAAGTTGCATAAATACTGCTGGGGCATTGGTTAACCCGAACGGCATTACAACAAACTAATAATGACCATAACGGCTTCTAAAAGCAGTTTTGAATATGTCTTCATCCTTAATCCAGAGCTGGTGATATCCTGACTTGAGGTCTATCTTGGAGAAGTATTATGCTCCCGAGAGCTGATCAAAGAGCTCATCAATACGTGGCAACAGATATTTGTTCTTAATTGTGAGTTGATTCAGTCGTCGGTAGTCAATACAGAGCCTGAGCGATCCACCCTTCTTTTTGACAAAAAGAACTGACGCACCCCAAGGGGATGTGCTAGGTCGAATGAAACCTTTGTCTAATAACTCCTGAAGTTACTTTTTCAGTTCCTTAAGTTCTGTGGGGGACATCCTATAGGGAGCTATAGAAACAGGTGCTGCTCCTGGAATGAGTTCAATGGAGAAGTTTACTTCTCTTTCGGGTGGTAAATGGGGTAAATCTGATGGGAATACATCAGGAAACTCATTTACGATGGGGATGTCTGCTAAGATTATCTCCTTAGACTCGGTAACAATCACAGAAGCAAGGAAAGCTTCACATCCTTGCGAAATAAGTTTGCAAGCGTGATGAGAAGAAATGATGGTAGGATATTTCCTATACTTAATACCAAGGAAGGAAAATCTTGGAAAGCCTGATTTGCGAAAGGATATTATCATATTTTGGCAATTTATGTAGGCATCATAGTCTACAAGCCAATCCACCCCTAAAATAGCATCGTAGCCTTCCATGTCAAGGCATACCAAGTTTGCAGGGAGATTATGACCTTCTACAATTATCTTAATATTAGGGCAGTAATTGGTAAGCTTTGTTCCAGAACCTAAGGGTGTAGCAATAGAAAGGTCCGAAGGTAAGGGAATTGATGAAATTGGCATTGTTTTTGCAAAAGCAGTGGATATAAAGGAATGAGAAGCACCGATATCAAATAGCACAAATGCAGGACGGAAACAAACTTGAATAGTACCTTCCATAAGTCCGCCGTCCCTGGGCGCTTCTTCATCTTCTAAAACAGCATTGAGGCGAGCCTACCTCTTACGTCCACCACCAGACGATTGTTCCTTCATGAGAGGGCAGTCTGGTATGCGATGGTCCCGGCTGCCACATCTTAAACAAGCACCGAGGCGCTTCCAGCATTCTTCAGCTGAGTGGCTGAACTTTTCACAAAAGGTGCAAGCTGCCATAACTTGCTTTTCCTCCTCCTTGACCTTTTTATTCTTTTGAGAGCTACTCCCGCTCCCGTTCCTCGACCTCTTCCTACTATCACGAGGTTTGTAGGGCTCCGTGATGCTAAATTTCTCCTTCTTACTATGCCAATCCGATCGTCAGCTTGACTCTTCTCCTTGCCTTTCAATTTTTTGACCTTTTCCAAGGTCCTCTCACAGAGATACACTCGCTGGACCATCTCCGCGTATGTACGGATATTCTGGGTCCTGAGCTGCTGAATGAAACCGGGTCTTAACCCGTCCATAAACCGATTGGCCTTCAATAAATCGGTACTAACTAAATGAGTTGCATATGGTGCTAGCCTGAAAAATTGTAATTCATATTCGGCAACTGTCATCATTCCTTGACGTAGAGAAGCAAATTCCATAGCCTTCCGCTCCTTGACATGCTCAGAAAAGTATTTGGCATGAAATAAGGTAAGAAAACCTTCCCACGTGTGCGGTGCGTCAGCTAGAGGTGCCGGTACAGACTTCCACCATATACGTGCATCTTTATTAAGTTGAAAAGTAGCAAGACACACTTTTTCCTGGTCTGTACATTGTATGACGTCAAATATACGGTTCATTTCATTGATCTAGTTCTCGGCCTCGTCTGGATTCGAAGAACCATAGAAACGTGGAGGATTTAAGCTTCGAAAATTATGATGCAAGTCCCCAGCTCTTGCTCCTGTGCCTGCTTGGGCTATAGTTTGCAGAGCTTGAGTGAGGCCCGCAATAGTCTGCTGCATACCATCCAAGTCTACGCGATGAGCCATTATAATAATAGGGTACCTGAGAGAAATAACAATTTGTTAATTCCCATGGAATTTTGAAAAGGGATTAATCTAGAGCTAATTTACTTACTTATCCCTGGGCTCTACCCAATGTCTCACATAGGTGGGGAATTTCTTCCTTAGTTCATAGGTATGGGTCCTAAAACTTTGGACTTATCCTATGACATGACTTTTCTCCCTAAGTCCTTAGACTAAGGCTCTGATACCAACTTAATTGTCACGTCCCGAGCTTTTAACACAGCGGAAGATAATCTCGGGAAACGTGAACAACCGGCATGGTAAGCCTTTTACAAGCAAGAAAAACCATAGCACAATAACAACCACACATAAGATGCAATTGCATAATAATTTATTCAAACCTTCACTTTTATTAATAATAAGAATGATCCAAATACATCAACTATTCAACTATGTGACTCAATAAAGAGAAAATTACATGAACTCGATCTAGACATCATTGACTTCCTAAGTCTTCTCTCAATCTTATGTGACTTCATTCGCTCTCGGACCCATCACTTGAATAACTTGAATCCGAACTACTTGCATCTCCTCGAAAGATTGGAAAATAGGTAATGAGCACACTTGTCTAGTAGGTATCTTCGCATCAACATGAAGGTAATATTAAAGTGATTCGTATTTTTGGCTCTAAAGAATAAAGTAAAATCATGCGAATGTGAAAAATCACGTGAATAAACCAAAGTAACAAGACATGATCAAGTTAAGATATGATTGAGCAAGCATGATCAAGCAAGAATGTAATTATGACCTTTCATGAACAAGAATGTAACGAGAATGTACTAACAAGTCAAGCGAGAATGTACTTTTCACTTAGTAACAAGTACTTCATGAATTTCTGTGGATATTTTCACTTCACGAGCCGTGGATAATTTCACTTATTTATAAAGAAAGTACTCCAAGTGCAATGCGACGCCAGTAGTATCATACCCCATAGTTTATAATAGTATGTTTCCGACAATCAGCCGAGGAGACTAGCATAGAGCCTTTGAACACAATCAATACTCGAACCGCATCTTCAAGTATAAATCAAGCTACTTCTACGTATATAGCAATAAAGTTGGGCACACATGTAATAAGTTCAGTAAGTGTTCAAGACTCAATGTCAATAATAATTATGCACCAAATATAGATTTATGAGTTCAAGAAATGCATTAATAACTAAGTTATGCCTTGGAGAAAATTTGACAACATAACGGTACATTCTTTATCTTTCATACTTTATCGTAGATGTCTTTGAATAAGGTTACAAGTCCTAGACTATCATTAGTCAATCTAGGATCATAGGATTATTAACCCTTGGGTCAAACCTTGGGTCAATAGCATTCAGAAAATATAGCGGTCTATAACCGGGCCGCTATATTGATATGGCGGTCTGATGTTGGGCCGCTAGAGTGGGCTAGATCCAGAAAGAAATCATTTGGACTCAGAGAACTTGGCGGTCAGATACGGGACCGTTAATGGGCCTTAGCGGTCGAGTATTGAACCGTTACAGGACAAAAATGCAGAAAACATCGGTAGTGCTTTCTAGATAATTTGGGCTTTAATGGTACAACCAAGTCGGCGTCCTAGTGGAAATCTCAGGCTCGCGGAGATTTACGGAGGCTTTGAAACAAGATTTCCTTATCCATTGGAAGGAATATCCAAAGGAGAGGTTATCAAGTTCAAGATTATGTTCCTATAGTGCAAAAGTGTAACTAATGGTCATATACCAGAATATATGCCATGTACTTATAGAAATGACTCTAAGATAAGAAGAGAATTTGTAATAGTGATAAACCAATCAGTGAACCGTGTTTATTATCACCCTTGAAAGATGTATTTAATACAAAGTATAAGTTTTGGCATGAAATTAGCATAAGCTTTAAAATAATCCCAAGTATGATAAAGAACATGCGATCACTGTCATGAATCAATAATTTAAAACTCAGAGTAATGAAATACCATTAAAATAGGTTAGAACATACTTAACTAGGCTTACTTATAAGTTAATGGGCTATTCTTAAATCTATCTCGGTTTGACAGAAAACAGAACATTGGCAGTCTAATATAGAGCCGTTACAGACAGCTTGGTGGTTTATCGTAAGGCCGCCAGAGGGACTTTAACAGTCTATCTATGGTCCGTCAGAGATTTCATAAAAATCGAGTTCACAGAGTGTCTAGCGGTTTATCGTAGGGCCGCTACACAAGGTTTTACGGTCAAAGACTAGGCCGCTAGAGAACGTCTGACAGTAAAACTAAAATAAGAAGAACTATGTCTAAAACATATCATGTCTGGAAATCAACATGTATAAACTTCCCTATCATGATAGAACGAAGGTTAAGCTAACAATATGCATGGGTTTTCTGTGAATCAACAAGAAAGTTCCTCTTAACTTATTTAGGGCTAAGAATATGCATGAATGTATACTATATGCATAAAACATGAAATTCTCGGTCTATAAAGCATGAAATCAAGTGAAATAAGAGGGCTTTTATCCCTAGAATGAGATTTCAGCCGTTCATGAGATGACCTACATCTGCTAAGGCTTTTAGGCTTAGAATTTGATGTTGGAAGTCAACCCTAATTCTACACTTCTTGTGACAAATCAGAAACTTCACGTCATAATATCTCTTGATCGACTTGACCTAATGACGTGGAACTTGGAGGGTAAGAAGTAGATACTAAGGGGAACAAAAAGTTCTAAAGGTACTAATGCTAATTACCTTCATTTGGTTCTCTAATCCCTTGATCTTCACTGGACTTCCGCTCAGTTTCCTAGGTCGCTAATGTGGAACCAGTAACTTTGCAGGCTTCTATCTCCTTGTGTGCTTGATCTCCTAGCACGAAATTTTGAGAGATGTTAGTCCTATGTATTAGGAATAACAACTTCTAAATAACTTACCCAAAATAAAACCTTCTTACCTTGATTCCACGCGAGCCAAATGTAAGGGTCGTGTAGGTCAAAACTAGGTCATATTTATAGGGTTTGGCTAGGGTTTGGCTAGGGTTTGAGGATTAGAACGATCCTAGAATTCTTATTAAACCTTAGATCGACTTCTGAGAGTCCTTAAGATGTTTACTAGCCTTCCCAACGCGATCCCTAGGTGATAGAACCTTAAAAATCCAATCTTTTTGCTCTTTCTTCAATTCACGGAACTAACAGAATATAGCGGTCGAATAATGGGTCGCTTTCTTGGATGTAGCGGTTGCACGATAGACGGCCACAGATCCTAGGCGCCGAATTTGAATTGCTTCAAAGTCTTTTATTCTATTATCCACCCCATTATCCAATTAATTAGTATTTATCTTTATATTCCGTGAATAAATTAATTAACCTTCTAGAATATGGGCCAAACTTCATGCGCTTAGTCCTTAAATCCTTTGGGCTTTATTTAAATAGGCTAGTTTAATTGTTCATCATAATTGGGCCTTAATAATGATTCATTTATTAATTCATTTGGGCCTTTGTGAATTCCAGAAAAATTCCTAGAAATAAATTATAAAATTCTGGGGCATTGCAATTTGGCTTGGTTTATGAAGATTCCTTCGGATGTTTGCTTAACCTGCAAGCCAAGGAAGAATGTCAATTCACCCTGCATGATTTTTGTAAATTCATCACATAAGACATCGTTAGTAGCTCCAAAGATGCTATCATCTACATAAACCCGAACTACTAATATGTCTTTACCTAAATTTCTTGTGAATAGGGTCTGATCAACTTTACCCCTCTTGAATCCATTTTCAAGTAAGAATGAGGTGAGCCTTTCATACCATGCCCTTGGTGCTTGTTTTAGTCCGTACAAGGCCTTTTGCAACTTGTACACGTGTCATGGATGTTTTGGGTCTTCAAAACCTGGAGGTTGTTCTACAAAGACACCCTCTTTGATATACCCATTAAGAACGGTAGATTTTACATCCATTTGAAATAACTTGAAGTTAAAGGAGTAAGCATAGGACAGAAGAATCCAGATTGCTTCTAGTCTAGCAACCGGTGCAAAGGACTAATCAAAATCAATACCAACCTCCTGGCTATACCCTTTGGATACAAGCCGGGCTTTGTTCCTAACCACCAATCCCGTGTCATTTAGTTTATTTCTGAAAATTCATCGGGTTCCAATTACGGGATGATTCTTAGGACGCGTCACAAGAGACCACACCTCGTTCCTTTCGAACTGGTGTAGCTCTTCATGCATAGTATGGATCCAGGATTCATTTTGAAGAGCTTCATAAATGTCCTTAGGCTCTTCTTGAGAGATTAAAGCCATCAGATCCTCTTCTTCCACTTGCCTTAGTGAGGATCTAGTTTTGACACCATCTACAAGAGTACCAATGATGTTCTCGGCGGGGTGATCTTTCAAGAACGTTGAAGCTCTAGGCAGGTCGCGGTGCTGCACTTGATGTTCTTGAAGTGTTTCAATAGAGGGATCTTCATCATCTTCATCCTTGCTGGAGGTTCCTTTAGTTGATTCATCCTTAGCCTTAGATGATCCAGCATCACTTGGATGTTTAGGAGCTTCATCTGCATCCAAAATTGGAGTAAGTTGATTTGTCAGTTTTAATTCAGATTCATCAAAAATCACATGAGGACTTTCTTCAACAACCAAAGTCCTCTTATTAAACACTCTGTAAGCTTTAGAATTCAGTGCATAACTTAGGAAGATTCCTTTGCCACTCTTCTCATCAAACTTACCTAGGTTAGTCTTGCCATTGTTTAAGATGTAGCAATGGCATCCAAAGGGCTTAAGGTAGGGTATGTTTGGTTTCTTACCCTTGTAGAGCTCGTATGGGGTTTTATTTAAGATGGGCCTTACCATTGCCCTGTTGATGATGTAGCATGTAGTACTTACATTCTTAGCCCAAAAATATTTTGGTAGGGAGTTTTCGCTCGAGGTGCTCCGTGCCATGTCTACCAAGGTTCTGTTCTTCCTCTCCACTACACCATTTTGTTGAGGCGTCCTTGGTGATGAGAAGTTGTGTGTACCCCTACTCTTTATAGAAACAACTGAATTCATGATTTTCAAACTCACCACCATGATCACTTTGAATGGTGGTGATGAGGTAGCCTTTGTCATTTTGGATTTTTCTACAAAATACTCGAAACTCCATCAAGGCATCACTTTTATTGGCTAAAAATAATACCCATGTAAACCTAGAGTAGTCATCAACAATAACACATCCAAATGATTTCCCACCTAGGCTCGATGTCCTAGTGGGGCCAAACAAATTGAGATGTAATAGTTCTAAGGGCCGAGAGGTAGAAACAATGTTCTTATTTTTGAAAGAGATGCGTGTTTGCTTACCTTTTGTACAGACCTCACATATTTTATCACTTTCAAACTTTAACTTTGGCAGCCCATTCACCAAGTCATGTCTAGATAATTTGGAGATTACTCCAAAACTAGCATGACCTAGTCTTCGGTGTCATAACCACGCATTTTCATGGTTGTTAGCTACCAAGCACATATCATCACAGGAAACATCATCAAGATCAATAATATATTTATTATTGTTTCTTTTTTCGATGAACTTGATTTCGCTTATGCTTTTATTCATGATGAGGCAATAGGATTCATCAAAGATAATCTTAAAACCTTTGTCACATAGTTGGCTTATACTTAAGAGATTGTGATTTAAGCCCTTCACAAGTAGTACATTCTTAATCAATGTTTCAGAATTCTCATCTACGTTGCCGATCCCAATGATTTTACCTTTGTCTTTTCCTCCAAAGGCAACTGAGCCTCCATCCCTATCTTGCAACGTAGAGAACACCTTCCTGTCCCTTGTCATATGCCTTGAGCAACCGCTGTCTAGGTACCATTTGCTCCCCTTGGCTTCAAGGCATATCTGCAAGATGCAACATTCTCATCCAATTATTTTTAGTACCCAAACTAATTTTGGTCCATAAGAGTTAGTCCAATTCTGCACATATCTTTTTCTGATCCAAACAGCATGATTTCTTTGTGTGTTTTGTTTGAACCAAAAAATTACAATAACATGACCAAATCTACCATAATTGAAGTAGTTGACATTTGAAAATATTCTTTGGAGCTTGTGTGGTTTATGTTGGACATGTTTTGGCTTTGTGTGTGAGCACGATGCACAATTATTTTCTTTTTCATGAACAAAAGATGTTGTTATCTTGCGCTCAAATGATTTTTTGTTTTGGGGAATGTACCCCAAACATTCTTTCTGGAAGTTAACTTTAACTCCCAACAGGTTGTCTAGGTTTTGCTTGCCTTTAACAAACCTAGAAAGAGTGAACTACAAGTCAATCACTTCTTTATTCAAACTCACATTTTTCTTTTCAAGTTTTGAAACTGTGGATATCAGAAATTCTTTTTCACTTTTCAGATTCTCAGAATTTTTTTCTATTTTAGACACTTTACATAATAACTCCTCTTTGATTTGTTCAACGTCTGAAATCATTTGTAACAAACTTGATAGTTCACATAGAAAGTGAGCTAGAAGGGGGGGGGGGATGAATAGACCACTCCCAATTCAGAGAATTCGAGAAACAAATTATGTAATCTGAAATGCAATGAAGAAATCCTTCTAGACTGACCACGTAACAGACAGATAGACGAAAGCTTATCGAGAAAGAGAGTTAAGATGAAACAATGATCGAACAGTTGATGTGCCAAAGCTAATTTTAGAGATCAGACAACCAATCCACATAGATGAGATAGAGAGCTTTTTAAGGTGGTTCGAATGCGATCCGTAATCTATGTCCACTCCTTACTCCTCCGGAGTAAGGCTTCCTTGCACTAAGCAATCAAGAACTGTAGACTCAGTCTGCTGACATCCGCTACCTGACAGCTTGCCCTGAGGAGCACTCTCCTCGCTCTTTTGAAGACCAGAAGAATCACTGGAGGTCCAACCTCCCTTCCTTCGCAATCAGCAAAGGGAACCCCATGAATTGCTCCCTACAACTCACGAACCAGAGGATCGTTCCTCTCTTCCTCCAAACACGATGGAGGGAAACCGGAGTACCTCTCCCTTCCTCCAAGTGAACTTAGAGGGTAACAAAATAGAATTGAAAAAGCAAAAAACTCGAAGATGAAAATAAACAAAGGGAAAAATCGCCCAGAAATAATAACAATGTAGCTTCCGTGGAAGCAGACTCTCTGACTCAAGACTGGCGATCACTCAGGCTCTTCTCTTTCTGAACTGGTTCTCTCTTATTTTGACTTTTCTTCTGGGCTTTTCTCTCGTCTCGAATGGGAGGAAATTCAACACTGGCAGAAGCTTCAGATATTCTTTCTCTTTTCTTATATTCAGCTCTGCTCTCTCTCCTCGTTCTCCCAGCCTTCGATCCTCTTTTATAAGCAAACGATGGGCACGTGGATACCACGTTTCCCGCCCAAACTTTCACGCAGATCTGATCCTTTGAGGTTCCACGTGTCAGAATCATGGTGCTCTAGCAGTCCATGTGGCAGGATCATCTGGTCTGCTCCTTGCCTTGGATCACGTGCCATTAACCTCATACTTTAAATTTCACGTGAGGTAGGTTGCTCAGTAGATGCTTGACCATATGACTGTCATGGCAATCAAACAGTCATAAGTGTTAGCCGTTTGATGATATACACAGACCTATATATATGTATATGTATGCATGATGTACATATTGCACTAACCTTTGAACGCTTAAGGGAAGCACATTGCACTGACCCTCTATATGCTCAAGCAAAAAGTGCACAGACCTTAGGTAGTATATCACAAAGGATGCACCGACCTTCTATATGTACGATGAGAAATATATGCACTGACCTTATGTATGCTTAGGAAAAATGTGCACATACCTTAGGTAGTATATCACAAAGGATGCACCGACCTTCTATATGTACGATGAGAAATATATGCACTGACCTTCTGTATGCTTAGGCAAAATGTGCACAGACCTTAGGTAGTATAACAATGTATGCACCGACTCTGTATTTGGACCAGCAGAAGGTGTACCGACCTGATATGCATACTATCAAAGTATGCACCTACCTTGTATCGCACAAGGGCAAAAGTGCACAGACCTTGTATCACACAAGGAAAGTGTGCACGGACCTGATTTAGTGCAAGACAAAAATTGCACCGACCTTCTTTATGCTTAATGCAGATGTGCACAGACCTTGTAAATACACAAGGTAAAAGTGCACTGACTTGATATGTTGTAGAATTGAGAATGCACTGACCATCTATATTCATAAGGTAGAATATGCACCGACTTTGTATGCATAAGGCTAAAATCTGCACCGACCTTTGTCATGCAGGATGTAAAATATGCACCGACCTTAGTCATGCGTAAGACACACTTGCACCGACCTTAGTTGTGCGGGATGACAATATGCACCGACTCCAATGCACAGACTCATGAAGGCTTCAGACATGTTCTGTTTGACTTAAGGTGTTTGACTTTTGACTTATGGTGAATGACATTTGACTTATAGTGTTTGACATCATCAAAATCACAGGGATGCAACAGTCTCCCCCTTTTTGATGATGGCAACACTATGAGCCAAACAAAATTAATGCTGTCAAAAAAATGAGGATGATCAGTCATGCATACAATGTCACACACTAACTCCCCCTGACATTATGACTAACACACTAACTCCCCCTGACACACTATCTTTACACAAGACAGAACACACTAGCTCCCCCTGACACTATGACTACCAACCAGAACATAAGAATGCTCAAATACATTCTCAAATCCATATCCATTTTCTCAAAACCAAACCAACCAGATCCATTCTCCCCCTTTGACATCATCAAAATGAGTGTAGGGAAGAAATAAGGTACTGCTAAGCTGGTGAGACCAGAGGCAATTAATTCACGTGGTAGAGAAATCTCATATGCAACCCTTAAAGATGTAAGGTCACTGAAATGAGCTAAAATACCTCAAGGCTAATAAGCAGGAAAGACAAAGAATAAGAGTGAAGATTATCATTGTACAGAAGTAAGAATAAGGACCAAGGTGAAACAGTTATGCCAAGATAAAGCTGTCTAAATGCTAAACTTGCTCAGTATAAGTCAATTGTGTGATAAAGGTCACAAAGTGTTGTTTGACTCTGATGAATTTAGAATCCTTGAACCAAAATCTAACAAGGTAAAATTTTCTGGTAAAAGAGTCAACAATGTTTATATGATTGACTTAGATGATCCTGCTCACATAAACATCTGTCTTGCTGCACCAAAATCTGAGCTTGCGTGGTTATGGCATCGTAGACTAGGACATGCTAGCTACAATATCTTACATAAACTTTTAAAGCATTCAATGGTGAAATATTTGTCTGAACTATCTTTTAAACAAGAAAATAAATTGTGTGATGTATGTGCCCTAGGTAAACAAACCAGAAAATCCTTTAAGGCTAGATCTGTAAATATGTCATCCAAACCACTCGAGCTGATTCATATGGACTTGTTTGGTCCAACCAGAACTGCTAGTTTAAGTGGTAGAAAATATGGATATGTCTTGGTGGATGATTTCTCTATGTTCACATGGATTTTCTTTCTCACACATAAAAATGATACTTTTGATGAGTTTCAGGCACTCTATATGAAGATAAAGCGAGATGGTGAGTTTAAAATCTCCAACCTTCAATCTGATCATGGTAGTGAATTTGAAAATACTGAATTCTATAATCTTTGTTGGGCTGAAGGTATTTCACATCGATTTTCTTCACCAAGAACTCCTGAGCAAAATGGTGTAGTTGAAAGAAGGAATCGAACACTCATAGAGATGGCGAGGACAATGCTTGTCGAACGACAACTCCTAAGGAAGTTTTGGGCTGAGGCGGTAAACACGGCTTGTTACATTATCAACCGATCTATGGTAAGGCCACACACCAAAAAGACTCTTTATGAGTTGCTGAAAGGTAACAAGTCCTCTCTCTCTCTCATATGAAAGTGTTTGCGTCTAAATGCTTCATCCACAATAATGACAAAAGAGAATTAGATAAATTCGAGCCCAAGAGCGATGAAGGTATATTCTTTGGATATTCTGATAGATCTAGGGCTTATAGAATTTACAACATTAAGAGTCATACTGTGGAAGAATCACCCCATGTTTCCTTTAATGAATATCATGATGATTCTAAAAATGATAACCATTGCAGGAAAAATGATGAAGATGGGAAATTCCTAAGCATGAAGGAAAAGAATAATCCTCCATAAGAAGATACAAAAGAAGATGGTGACCTAGCTGAATCAAGCAATGCAAGGGATCAAGCTCCAGAAGAATGTAATGATTCTACATACATTAGAATTCTTAAGGATCATCCTTTAGAAAATATCATTGGAAGCTTGAATGATCCACCTAGAACTAGGTCACATTTTAGAATTATGGAAGAATTAGATCATCTTGCTCTTGTCTCCCAGATTGAACCCAAGAATATTGATGAAGTATTAAAAGATGAAAAATGGATAAACTCAATGCAAGATGAATTAAACCAGTTTGAAAGAAACAAAGTTTGGCATCTTGTTCAGAGACCTTCATCACAATCTGTCATAGGCACTAAATGGGTTTTTAGGAACAAACTCAGTGAGGAAGGCAAGATAATAAGAAACAAGGCTAGATTGATGACCCAAGGGTATAATCAAGAGTTTGGGATAGACTTTGAGGAATCTTATGCCCCAGTAGTCATACTTGAGGCCATCAGAATTTTACTTGTCTTTGTATGCTCCCTTAGAATAAAGTTGTATCAAATGGATGTAAAAAGTACTTTCTTAAATGGTTTGATCAAAGAAGAAGTCTATGTGGAGTAGCCCCCTGACTTTGAGAACTCTAACCATGCAGATTTTGTATACAAGCTAGATAGGGCACTTTATGGCTTGAAACAAGCACCAAGAGCTTGGTATGAGAGACTAAGCTCGTTCCTCATTGAGAAAGGGTACACACGAGGTAAGATAGACCAAACACTTTTTACCAAGAAGTAAGGTAAGCACATCTTGATTGTTCAAATTTATGTTGATGATATTATGTTTGGTTCTACTAAATCTGAAATGTGTGAGGAATTTGCTAACCTCATGACTAGCGAATTCGAAATGAGCCTAATGGGAGAACTCTAATTTTTTCTCGATTTGTAGGTCAACCAAGGAGAAGATGGATGCTTCATAAGTCAAGCCAAATACATCAAGGAGCTGCTGAAAAGATTCAACATGACAAGCGGCAAAATAATTGTAACTCCTATGAGCACCACAACATCACTGGATTCGGATGAAAATGATAAATTAGTGGATGCAAAAACCTATAGAGGTATGATTGACTCCTTACTTTATTTGACTGCATCCCGACCAGATATCCAATTTAGTGTTTACCTATGTGCTAGATTTCAAGTTAGTCCTAGAGAATCTCACTTGACTGCCGTCAAACGTATCCTTAGATATCTTACCGGAACTCAAGATTTGGGATTGTGGTATCCGTCATCATGTGATTTATCTCTTATTTCTTATTCTGATGCGGACTACGCTAGATGCAAGCTGGATCACAAAAATACTAGTGACTACTGCCAATTTCTGGGAGGGTGTTTAGTTTCTTGGGCCTCCAAGAAACAACACTTGGTTGCCCTCTCAACTGTAGAAGTAGAATACGTTGCTGCGGGGGGCTGTGGCACCCAAATGTTGTGGATTAAACACCAACTCCAAGACTACTTAGTGATCTTGGTTGTGTCCCGATTCTGTGTGATAACACCAGTGCTATCAACCTTACAAAAAATCTAGTCCAGCACTCTAGGACCAAACATATTGAAATTAGGCATCACTTCATTAGAGATGAGGTCTTTAAGAAAAACTTTGAACTGCATTTTATTGATACACTAAATCAGATTGTTGACATCTTCAGAAAGCCCTTGTGTAATGACATGTTTACAACACTCAGAAGAGAGCTTGGTCTTTGCAGACCTCAGGCTAATAAAAATTGAAATGATGATCTTCTTCAATTTGGTTGTGTTTTTGCATATTGATTTCCATGCATTGATTATATGTATATATGTCATTCTGCATGTGGTGTAGCATTACATGTAGTTTCATAATAAAGTTGAATTCATATTCACGATGCATTGCATGTGGTGTAGCATCATTCTTGCATGGCCATGGTATATTAAATGATGAAGTGTGGAAAGGCAGGTTATGCTTGTCTAGAAGCACTCACCATGTGTGAGGATACACATCCGCCAAGTACCATGCGTCATTGTCGCATGTAGGCCATACAGTAAGGGGAGCTATTTCTTTGAAGCATTCATGCATATGTTTCATCTTCATTCAGTTACCATCAATAAGTGTACAACCATGGGCCGGGTCATGCATTTCATTTCTGATCATTCCCTTTGATTGCAAACATAACTCCTTGAATGCATTCACTGCATATCTTAGGGGGAGTCTTGCTGCTTCTCTTTTCTCTTGCAAATCTGAACTTCAATGGCTTCCAGTCTGAACATGTGATCATGAAATGGCGTAAGAGCTTTCTATTATATGAATCGATGATTGTCCATCCAATTAAAATGGTTTAGATTTAATGATTTCCTTGAAGTTCTGATATATTTTTGAAATCATCTATGTTCCGTGGTGTTAATAGACTTTAACTAGAGATTGCATGTTGTGCCTTGAATGACTATCCTGAAATATGAAAATTCAAACTCCATGGCAACCTTGGTGATACACTAAAGCTTAGTATTGGTTTTAACCACCTTGATGAGCTGGAATTCCCAACAGTAAATTTGACAGAGCAATGATATTATTGCACGGAGAAATATGTCACGTCCTCAAACCAAGTGACGAATGATATGTCATGATGTGCCCATGTTATCTCTGTCTTAATTAAATTGGACTCTAGGTAGAGCAATGGCATAATTACTGAGAAATATATCTCATCATCAAAGAAATGAGGTCAGATATGTCATGAGGTGATATTGTTATCTCTGTTCAATCTGAAGCATAACAGTCAGTCTTACCAAATACCTAAGAATACTAGCGTCTAAACACGTGTATTCTTATGGATATGAGGCATGTACTAGACTCGATTGCTCGTAAAATATGAGTCATGTGACTATAAATGCAAAAGATCATGAAAAATAGTGCTGAAATCATACAATTTCATGCTTTAGTCATGCTTGTTTAACCTCAATACTAGTTTGTGCTATTCTCGAAGAAGTTATTGAATAGGGATGTATAAGATAAAGAAACGTTAACCACTGCCATGATATGCACTTCTGGTTCATTTCTATTAAAACATGGATGTAGCTACTTTTCGAACTCTATTGTTGATCTCGGATTTCATTAGCTTTGAACCATGTATCTTGCTCATGGCATGTTTCAGATCTGCATATAATGGCTTGCTCTAAAATCCTATTTCGCTCTGATATCTAAGACATGTGTCCCTGTTTCTGCCTTATCCCTCCTTTTTGCTGTTGTCAAAGGGGGGGAATACCTTTGTGAGTTGCCCTTGTGAGTTGTCAAAGGGGGAGAATAACTTTGTGAGACGGGGGATCATCACTATGTATCTTAAGCTGCATATGTTAAAATCAATCATACATAATCATGCATAGCATAATCATCATCATCATGTATCTTGAGTTGCATATGTTATACACTTTACCATCTTAGACATTACTGCCAAATAATGACTCACAGTGTTGCCATCATCAAAAAGGGGGAGAATGTTGTGCCCCTGCGGTCATTTAATATTCATTGTTTTGATAATGGCCAAACACTATAAGTCATTGATGTTTCCCACTCTCATATGACTGAAATACTTGATACTTTTTCATGACAGATAAGCCAAGGAATGGAGTGGAGATGGCAAAAGTGAAAGCCCAATGATCGCGCCCAAGCAAGGATGAAAAACCCTTCAAGAAACAAGAGTCCACTCTTCAGGCTGGACAGCTATCAGAAGATCAGGTTGGCTTCAAGAACAGTTGATATGTCTAGAAGCAAGAGACGACCCTTTAGCCAAGGTCGATGCATAATGAAGAACACACTTGGTTTCAACGTCCAAAGGTCTGAGCATTCATTAAGGAAAGGTCAAAGACTCAGTAGACATCCTCAAGGTCTAAAGAGTTTGATGTCATAGACTTGAATGGACTGCAAACATGTTTAAGGGGTTAAATGAAGCAAATTTGTGAAAATTCCAAGTTTCGGTCGACCTCCGGTCATAGACCGGTCGACCAGAATTTCCAGGGATGAAAAGTTACAAAAATTCTCAGGAACCGGTCGACCGCCCAGTAGGTCCGGTCGACCGCCCCAGGTCCGATCGACCGTCGGTACATGACCGGTCGACCAATATTTCCAGCAACGAAAACTCTCAACTCTGTAACTTTCCGATCGACCGACCACCAACCTCCGGTCGACCGGCAGCCCCGATGCAGCTATTTTTGACTTCGTTTTCCACCTCATGGGCAGCCCCTCTTCTTAGATTTGTTTAATCCTAAAGTCACCCAATCTCCCATGATTTGTGGATCTGGTCTGGGGGTGTCTATGGACCATTCAAGAGATATAAAACAAACACAAGAGGGTTAGAAACCTGGAATGCATCAAGAGGGATCAAGGGAGGCTAGAGGAGGTCCAAGGAAGAAGAAGATACTGTAGCCGTGAACAGTACTTTGTGCAGAGTTCTTCATCCATTCTAAGGTGATTCAAGCTTATATCTGAAGCAAGCAACCTTAAGGAAGAGTAGAAGCAAGCAAGGTTTTCAAGGGAGATCAAATCTGCATCTATAATCCTCTTCATCAACTCAAGGGGATCTAAGGAAGATCACTTCGCAAGGAAGAAGAAACCATTATTGCTGAACCAAGAGGAGGCTTCGCAAAGAAGAAGAAGTCTCTGCTGCTGATCTACATCGCATTTCAGACAAGATCTTTTCGATTCTAGCATATCTCCATATCTTGTTTGAGCATTTTCATCTTGTTATCTTTTCATTTTGTTCAAGCAATTGAAACTGAGAATCGTTTCTACTGCGGTTAGTAGGAAGGTAGTTGGAAGGTGCTCCAATCTGCGGTGTTGTCGTCCCTACCAGTGGTTAGTAGAAAGGCAATCGAAATTCTCCGATCTGCGGTTTGGTGCGCTGCACTAGTGAAGCCTTATCGGGTTTGGTGAGGGGTGGACGTAGGACTGAGGATTCAGTCCGAACCACCTTAAAATCTCGTGTGTTGTGGTTTGCTTGTGTGATTGCTTTGTACTAGATGCATGCTTAGGTTCAATCTTTATTTTACTTGTTCATCCTGCTAAGCAAATTGTTGTGTCCTTCGCTAAGCTAGTTGTATTTCGCTGCTATTCTCTTTACATAGCTTTAAAGAGGGATGTTATACGAAAAGAGGGGTAGATCTATACACCCCTCCCCTCTAGATCCGCCATCCACTACTCAACAGATACAATATCCTCCAATAGTCGGATCTCAACTTTCAGCTTACAGAGATTTGTATGGATCCTTTGGACCTTGAACTTCCACGTAGATCATCAGTCTTTGTCAAGCATGGTCGTTCAGGTCTTGTCCAAGTAGTAGGTAGGGTAAATCTCTTGTTACTAAGCTGCGTCTATCAATTTCATTCTCTCTTGCATGCTTGTCTGCCTATGTCTTCCCCTGGTTGTATGTCCTGCAGGTTTACTAGAAATATTTCTGCAATGTAGTTCTTTAAATGCGACGTGAGATAAAGTAGGAAAATTTAAATTTTGGGGAGATAAAAAGTAATATAAATTTCATACTTTTTGTTAGAAGAGACAACATGATTTTGAGTACGTAGTAAAATATATTTTATAACACGCCTTAACAATACGTGAGTATCTTCAACGGATACTAAGCAATTAACACGAGCGTGGAATACACATACACCTTGTAACACCCCAAAAAAATTTAGGATTTTTTTTGGGATTAAATTAAAGGGATTTTTGCATATATACCCTCATAAATATGTGTTTTTGCATTTATACCCTTAATCTAAGCATATTATCATATATAGCCTTGATTTAGAAGAAATGTTACGGTTATGCCCTTATGGTTTGCTACCGTCAACGGATGGTGAATATTCCCTGGAATATGCCATCCACGTGTATGAAATGTCTAAAATGCCCTTCGAAGAGGGAGATAGTGAGAGCCCTCCCCCTCTCGTCACTGCCGCCGTCCCCTCCCCCATCTCGCAGCACTGAGCCCTCTCCCCTTCACCGCCGGTACCCCTTCCCCCACCCCCCCTTCACACCATTACACCGTTGGCTCCCCCCTCCCCCTTCCTCTCACTGCAGCCCCCCCTCTCCCTCACCGTCGGCACCCCCACTGTTGGCTCCCCCTCTCCCCATCACTGTCGGCATCCCCTCCCCCCTCTCCCCCATATCGCAGCAGAGCCCTCTCCCCCTCACCGCCGGCACCCCTTCCCCCACCCCCCCACCACACCGTCTGCTCCCCCCTCCCCCTTCCTCTCACTGCAGCCCCCCGTCTCCCTCACCACCGGCACTCCCACTGGTGGCTCCCCCTCTCCCTGTCACATTCGGCGTCCCCTCCCTCCTCTCCCCCATCTCGCAGCACTAAGCCCTCTCCCCCTTACCGCTGGTACCCCTTCCCCCACCCCCCTTCACACCGTTGGCTCCCCCCTCCCCCTTCCTCTCACTACAACCCCCCCTCTCCCTCACCGCCGGCACCCCCACTGCTGGCTCCCCCTCTCCCCGTCACTGTCGGCATCCCCTACCCCCTCTCCCCCATATCGTAGCAGAGCCCTCTCCCCCTCACCGCCGACACCCCTTTCCCCACCCCCCCACCACACCGTCAGCTCCCCCCTCCCCCTTCCTCTCACCTGACCACCCACCAAGAGGACTCTAAGAGGGCAGAAGATGAGTGACACAAGCACCGGACAATCTAATGTGAGACGTTCACTAAATATGGTGGAGTGTTACGATATGCCAGAATGTTATTGCCGAAAGAGGTGCAGGGTATATGTAATATCCCGGACCCTTTGGATCCTTCTTCTGGGTCCCGGATCTAGTTTTTCGGAGTGTCCGGCTCCGTTGTGTTCGAAATTTCATTTCGGACATCTTTCATGTACGGATCGGCGCGACTCGGAGTTGTTTCGGAGGCCTGGAAGCATTCTGCGGCTTTTCCGCGCGTGTTTTCTGATTTCTGGTGTGTGTTTCGGTAATTCCTTCGGAACCTCGCTGCGGGTGAACCGGGTCGTTCACCTGGGCACGAGTGGTACCGTTGCAATCTGTGCGTTCCGAGGATTCCGAAAACATAATTTTCCATTTTTTGATATTTTTTGGATTTTCTGGATTTTCTATAAATACCCCCCTATTTTCTCTCTCTCCCCCACCTTCTCTTTCTTCTTCTTCTTCCTCCTCCGTTTCCTCCCACCGTGAGCTCTCCCTCTCCCTCTCTCTCTCCCATTTGACCGCAGCGAGCTCCCTTCCGGCTGCAAACGGCGGCGGGGCGACGGCGCGACGACGTGGGTAACGGCGAGGCGATCTCGTGGGCGTGCGGCGAGCGTGAAAAGCGTGAAGAGGCGAGGTTTTCTAAAGTGATTTCTTACGTTCGTGGTCGATTCTGCGGAGCATTCGCTCCATTGAGGTAGGGTGACGTTCCCTAGCTCACCGCCGTTCACTTCCGTGATTTATAGGCCGAGGGGAGGCCGAGAGGGACGTGATTGAGCGGGTTTGGGGTTTTCCATGATTTGGGGAGAGCTCGCCCGATCTATGGATTTGATGCATGATTTTGCATTTTGATGGCCTAGAATCATGCTAGGGGTCCCCAGGGGTCTTCCCCGTTGATTTCCCCCTCTCCGGTGGAGGCATGGGGGCGTGGTTGGAGTTTTTGGGCGTTTCCCGCAGTTTCACCGTCGGGCGAGTGTAACGGTCCTTCCAGGGACCGTCACACAGTGTGACGCGCCTGGGTGGGTGCGTCACATGCCCTTTGTTTAGCCAACTGGGGTCAGGGACTGTGACGGTCCCGCGATAGACCGCCACACGCATGTGACGCGCCTGGGTCGGGCCGTCAGAGGCATCCGACCGTTGGCATGTGACCGTTGTTTTTGACCGATTAGGGGTCAAGGTATGAGACGCACCAGGTCTGGCGCATCACATCCTTATGACGGCCCAGGGTGGGTGCGTCAGGGCGCTTTTGAGCGTTTGAAACCCCAGGCGGTGTGACGCTCCTGGTGTGGACCGTCACACCCCGTGACGCGCCTGCGTGGGGGCGTCACAGTCTGTAACGCGCCAGGGCAGGCACGTTACACTTTGCTTTGCGCTGGGAGCATGACGGCCGACGTCGGACCGTCAGGTATCTGTGACGGTCCAGCCTAGGACCATCAGGCTTCCTGTGACGGTCCCGCCTAGACGATCACGTGCCTGTGACGGTCCAGGGGTGGATCGTCAGGCTCCTGGTTGCCCTGAGACGGTTGCAACCCCATTTTTAGTCCGACTGTGGTCACCGTGCGACGGGGTCGGTACGTGGGGTGGTCCCCGTACGTCGTCGGATGCGGACGTTGTTTTCCATTGACTTGAGAGTCTACTCCTTCAGTGACCCTCCACTAGTCGTAGCCTACCAGTACGCGGTGTTGGTCGCACCAGGGAGTGGTGTACGGGCTTACCCTTAGAGATGGTTTGTGGACCGGTTACCGTCGGGCCCCACGTCTTGCAGCCAGAGTCCGGCTGAGGGGAAAATCGGTCAAAGGGCCAGACTAGGGACGTGCGGTCTGTGTGTGCACACGTGGTTGAGGGCGGTTGGACCCATGTCGATGGGCGTGACGCTAGCTAGTCACTTGTTTGTAGTTACTTGTGCGGTGTTCGTGCCTTGGGTAGGCGCTACCACGTCAGGCAGTTCACCTGCGGTGCGGTGTAAGTCGTCAGGGGACGCTACCGGCTGTGCTTCTAGTGGGAGGTACTCCTGTCAAGTACGGAGTGTTAGACTATCAGTTTTATGACTTTGACCTTCGGGTTTTCCTTACCGAGTCGACCGTTGATCTTCGGTTGTTGCACCGTGGCACGTGTGCCAGTTTGCGTGCCGTAGGACCTTTGTTTTGTAGAGTACATGGCTTTCCTTTCCGAGGTACTCTCCTACCGCTAGCGTAGTGGTTTCCCATTTTACGAGGTGGGGTGCGAGTGATACCTACTGAGTCTTGTTCCGGGACCCATTCCCTGCGTGTTTTCACCGTGTTTCAGGTGAGGCGCCGCCCCAGGGGAGCGCGTCTGGGGTGCAGTGTGGTGCGGGTGCCCAGAGATAGTGCCAGAGGTCAGAGCCGGGGTATGTCCCGTGTAGCTGTACTTTTCTTTCTTATCTCTGTGCTAGTTGTGGACTACTACTGTTGTTGTTATTTATATCTTGTGGACCATGTATTATGTAAACTGTTAAATTATTTTCTGCTTAATATTATAACTGTTTAATTCTACAATTATTTGTGATACTTGTGTAGTCTCCACACCATTCCTTTAACCCTTCCGAGTCTTCGGGCTCGTGGGTGGCGATGCGAGTCTCGGGTTATCGGGCCTTCCCGATAATCGGATTCTCGGGTCGTTAAAGATGGTATTAGAGCAGGGGTTGTGGGATTGCACGAGAATCATAAGTGATTATAGTGGTCCACTAGTCCACAGCGATGATGTACAGATGACGCTGGCATTGGGCATCGTGCGTTTTCTTGACCTTGCCATTTTTGTGTTTTCTGTCTTTTGCTTCAGGAGCGAGTATGGCGCCGAGGCGGAGCACTCGCTCTCAGCAGGGGCAGTCGGCTGGAGGTCAGGAGATCCAGCAGGGGGTCCATGGGGACCAGGAGGAGCATAGTAGAGCGCCACCAGCGGCCACCGAGGCAGTGGATACTGCAAGGTTTCCGGGGGCCGAGGATTTCTTCCGTGGCATGTACCAGCTTATGTCTCAGCAGTTCGGCGGAGAGGCTGCTGAGGGCTCGTCTGCTAGGGGTGGGCCAGGCCGAGCAGTGAGGGACTTCATGCAGTTCCATCCACCTTACTTCCGCGGCCAGCCAGACCCTGATGCGGCTCGGGATTGGCTTGATGAGATGGAACGGGTGTTCAGTTCTGCGAAGAGTGCTGCCGAGACAGAGTGGTGTTGGCCTTCAACCAGTTGCAGGGTAAGGCTCAGAAGTGGTGGTCTTCCGAGTGGAAGACGTCTTTTCAGCTTCGTCCACTTGAGCAGGTCGAGTGGGACGACTTCGTCAGTGCTTTTGAGCGTACGTACTGTCCAGACTACGTTGCTACGCAGCGGATGCGGGAGTTTCTGGAGCTGGTGCAGGGCGACATGTCCGTGTTGCAGTACAGGGGCCGGTTCGTCGAGCTGGGTCGGTATGCACCTCACATCATGGAGCATGAGAGGGTGAAGACCGCACAGTTCGTTCAGGGCTTGAGGCAGGAGCTGAGGCACCATCTGATCGCGAACGGGGCCATTGATCTAGAGACAGCGTCTCGTGTTGCGGCTTCTTTGGAGATGGATATGTAGAGGACCCGAGGACCGATCAGCCAGGGGCAGTCTTTGTCAGGTCGCAGCCAGCAGTCGGCTACCCAGCAGCAGGGTTCCTTCCAGCATGCATCGGGTGGTTCGGGAGCGCCGGCACCGGCAGCGTCGGTGACGGGATCTGCGTCTTTTGGCACGAAGGTCAAGAAATTTTTCAAGAAAGGGTTCGGTAAGAAGAAGTCCAAGGATCAGGGGCAAGCTTCGTCGGGCAGTGTACATCAGCCGATTCCCTTGCAGCGTCAAGGATCAGTGGGTGGGTCGCGAGTGCCGTGTCCACGGTGTAGTGGGTTCCACCCGGGCAGGCAGTGCATGGCGCCGATCATCTGTTTTCGGTGTGACCAGCTGGGGCACATGGCGCGTGACTATCCTCAGAGGCAGCCGCAGCAGCAGTTTCCTCAGCAGCAGCAGGTTCCCCAGCAGCAGAGGCAGCAGCAGGGACAGTATCCACCGCTACCCAAGTCAGCTAGTGTGGCAGGCAGGCAGAGAGCTCGAGGCCAGATCACGCACATGACCAGGGCAGAGGCAGTGGCGTCGCAGCTCGTGGAAGGTACCGTTCAGATTTTGGGTTGCACGGCTCAGGTTTTGTTTGATTCTGGCGCGTCTTATTCGTTTATTTCGGAGGATTTCGTGCTGAGCATCAAGGAGCCAGTGACCCAGTTGCCTTGTGATTTGGCAGTGGAGCTGCCTTCGGGTGATTTCATGGTCACCCCGTATTGCTTCGATTAGGTTCCGGTTTGGATCGATGGGCAGAGTATGCCTTGTACGCGTTGCAGCTTCGAGATTACGATGTGATTCTAGGCATGGATTGGCTCGAGGCTCATGGAGCGGTGGTGGATTGTGGAATGAAGAGGGTCTACTTCCAGCATCCGAGCAAGCGGACCTTCTATTTCCAAGGTATCCATTCCACCTCTTCTCGATTCCTCATCTCTGTTATTCGAGCTCGTCGATTGCTTGACTCTGGTTGTCAGGGTTTTCTCGCGTCTGTGGTTGTGACTGAACGGATGGAGCCGAATGTCGAGGATGTTCCGGTGGTGTGCGGGTTTCTCGACATTTTTTCCGAGGAATTGCCTGGGTTACCTCCCCAGCGGGAGATCGATTTTGTGATCGATGTTGTGCCTGGTACGGGACCTTTGGCGAAGGCTCCCTACCGTATGGCCCCCGCTGAGTTGAGGAAGTTGAGGGTGCAGTTGCAGGAGCTGCTGGCCAAGGGGTATATTCGTCCTAGCTTTTCCCCTTGGGGTGCGCCCGTGTTATTTGTGAAGAAGAAGGACAGTAGCATGCGGCTGTGCATTGACTATCGGCAGCTGAATGAAGTGACCATTAAGAATGAGTATCCGTTGCCACGGATTGATGATTTGTTCGACTAGCTTCAGTCTGCGCGAGTGTTCTCACGGATTGATTTACGGTCTGGTTACTATTAGCTGAGAATTCGTGAGTCCGATGTGGAGAAGACTACGTTCAGTACGAGGTATGAGCATTATGAGTTTTTGGTGATGCCGTTCGGGCTCACCAATGCCCCTGCAGCCTTCATGAACTTGATGCAGAGGGTGTTTCGTCCGTATTTGGACCAGTTCGTGGTCATATTCGTGGACGACATCCTTGTTTATTCGTAGTCTACCGCGGAGTACGCGTACCATTTGGGTGTGGTGCTACAGACGTTGCGAGATCACCAGTTGTATGCGAAGCTCAGCAAGTGCGAGTTCTGGCTCTGCGAGGTGCACTTTCTAGGGCACGTGATTTCTGGTGATGGCATTTCCGTGGGCCCCGCCAAGGTTGAGGCAGTAATGCAGTGGCCGAGGCCGAGGTCTGTGACGGAGATCCGGAGTTTCTTGGGACTTGCGGGATATTATCGCCGATTTATCTAGGATTTTTCTCACATTGCGGCCCCGATGACTAAACTCACGCGGAAGGATGTGCCTTTCGTCTAGTCTGAGAAGTGTGAGCAGAACTTCAGGGAACTGAAGAGATTGCTCACCTCGGCTCCGGTGTTGGTTTTGCCTTCTGGCTCGGGAAGTTTTGTGGTGTGTACAGATGCTTCCGGGGTCGGATTGGGTGATGTGTTGATGCAGCATGGTAGAGTGGTGGCTTATGCGTCTCGGCAGCTAAAGCCCCATGAGGAGAACTACCCTACCCATGACCTTGAGTTGGCGGCGGTGATCTTCGCGCTGAAGATCTGGAGGCATTATCTGTACGGTGAGAAGTTCGAGGTGTTCACTGACCATCAGAGTTTGAGATATGTGTTCTCGCAGAGGGACCTGAACCTCAGGCAAAGGCGTTGGATGGAGTTCATGAAGGATTATGACTTCACCCTGTCTTATCAGCCGGACAGGATGAATGTCGTCGTCGATGCCTTGAGTCGGAAGGTCGCGGTCAGTGCCTTGATGTTGAGGAAGTGGAGGCTCTGGGAACAAGTGCCCGAAGTATCTTTCAGGCTCAAGATTCCCTAGGAGCCAGGGTTGGCAGTGCTTGCGTGTCTGACTGTCACTCCTGCTATCCGTCATCAGGTGAAAGAGGCTCAGCATGCGGACCCCGAGTTGCCCCAGATTCTGGCGATGGCTGATGTTGAGCTCGGCGAGGACGGTGCTGCGAGGTTTCGTGGCGGGCTGTACGTCCCAACGGAGGAGCAGGTTCACCGTGCGGTGTTGCGCGAGGCTCATGGGAGCAGGTACACCGTACACCCGGGTGCGACAAAGATGTATCGGAAGTTACGGAGGCAGTTCTGGTGGCCTGGCATGAAGAGAGATGTCGCCAAGTTTGTGGCCAGGTTCCTGATCTGTCAGCAGGTGAAGGCGGAGCATCAGCGACCAGGAGGTACTCTCCAGCCCTTGGATGTTCCTACGTGGAAGTGGGACCACGTGACCACAGATTTTGTGGTGGGGTTGCCGAGAACCCCGAGTGGGCAGGACAGTATTTAGTTGCTGGTGGATAGGCTGACGAAGGTGACTCGGTTGTTACCGGTCAAAGTTAGCTGGAGCGTGTCCAAGTTGGCTTGTCTTTATGTGGAGCGGATCGTGCCGTTGCATGGGGTTCCCATTTCGATCGTGTCGGATCAGGATCCGTGCTTCACTTCTGGATTCTGGAGGAGTTTCTAGAGAGCCTTGGCACGGAGTTGGCTTTTAGATCGGCGTATCATCCTCAGTCAGATGGTCAGTCTGAGAGGACCATTCAGACTTTGGAGGACATGCTGAGATCCTGCTGCCTGGAGTGGCAGGGGAGTTGGATTCATCACCTGCCGTTGGTGGAGTTTGCCTATAACAACAGCTATCATTCGAGCATTGGTATGGCTCCTTATGAGGCTTTGTATGGGCGTCCTTGTCGGACTCCACTTGATTGGTTTGAGGTTGGTGAGCGTGTTTTGACGGGACCAGAGTTGGTGCAGCAATGTGTGGATGTGGTGCACCTGGTTCGTCAGAACATGTTGGCGGCCCAGAGTCGGCAGAAGAGTTATGCCGACCGGAGGAGGCAGCCCCTCGAGTTCACCGTGGGTGATCGTGTGTTCTTGAGAGTTTCTCCGATGAAGGGGGTGATGCGTTTTGGACGGCGTGGGAAGCTGAGTCCCCGCTATATTGGTCCTTTTGTGATTTTGGAGCGCATCAGTGAGGTTGCTTATCGGTTGCAGTTACCCCCTGAGTTGGCATCGGTGCATGACATGTTCCACGTCTCAATGTTGCGGAAGTATATGCCCGATGACTCTCATGTGCTCGAGATTTCTGTTTGGCCCGAGATGACTCCAGATCTTTCTCTCCCAGAGTTTCTGATCCGCGTGGAGGATAGGTGAGAGCAGCGCCTGCGGAACAAGGTTATCCCCTTGGTTAAGGTGGTGTGGCAGCGGCACTCTGGTGGTGAGACTTCTTGGGAGCGTGAGGACAAGATGCGTCAACAGTTCCCGTACCTGTTTGAGTGAGCCTTCCTCTTCTTTCCCCTTGGGTTGTTCTCAATTTCGAGGATGAAATTCCTTAAGGGGGGAGGGTTGTAATATCCCGGACCCTTTGGATCCTTGTTCTTGGGTCTCGGATCTGATTTTTCAGAGTGTCCAGCTCCATTGTGTCCGAAATTTTGTTTCGGACATCTTTCATGTTCGGATCGGCGCGACCCGGAGTTGTTTCGGAGGCCCGGAAGCGTTCCGCGGCTTTTCCGCGCGTGTTTTCTGATTTCCGGTGTGTGTTCCGGCAATTCCTTCGGAATCTCGCTGCGGGTGAACCAGGTCGTTCACCTGGGCACGAGTGGTACCGTTGCGATCGGTGCGTTCCGAGGATTCCAGAAACGTAATTTTCCATTTTTTGGTATTTTCTGGATTTTTTGAATTTTCTGTAAATACCCCCTATTTTCTCTCTCTCCCCCACCTTCTCTTTCTTCTTCTTCTTCCTCCTCCGTTTCCTCCCACCGTGAGCTCTCCCTCTCTCTCTCCCATTCGACCGCGGTGAGCTCCCTTCCGGCTGCAGACGGCGGCGGGGCGACGGCGCAACGACGTGGGTGACGGCGAGGCGATCTCGTGGGCGTGCGGCGAGCGTGGGAAGCGTGAAGAGGTGAGGTTTTCTAAAGCGATGTCTTGCGTTCGTGGTCGATTCGGCGGAGCATTGGCTCCATTGAGGTAGGGTGACGTTCCCTAGCTCCCCTCCGTTCACTTCCGTGATTTATAGGCCGAGGGGAGGCCGAGAGGGGCGTGATTGAGCGGGTTTGGGGTTTTCCATGATTTGGGGAGAGCTCGCCCGATCTATGGATTTGATGCATGATTTTGCATTTTGATGGCCAGAATCATGCTAGGGGTCCCCAGGGGTCTTCCCCGTTGATTTCCCCCTCTCCGGTGGAGGCATGGGGGTGTGGTTGGAGTTTTTGGGCGTTTCCCGCCGTTTCACCGTCGGGCGAGTGTAACGGTCCTTCCAGGGACCGTCACAAAGTGTGACGCGCCTGGGTGGGTGCGTCACATGCCCTTTGTTTAGCCAACTGGGGTCAGGGACTGTGATGGTCCCGTGATAGACCGCCATAGGCGTGTGACGCGCCTGGGTCGGGTCGTCAGAGGCATCCGGCCATTGGCATGTGACCGTTGTTTTTGACCGATTGGGGGTCAAGGTATGTGACGCACGAGGCCTCGTGCGTCACATCCTTATGACGGCCTAGGGTGGGTGCATCAGGGCGCTTTTGAGCGTTTGAAACCCCAGGCGGTGTGACGCTCCTGGTGTGGACCGTCACACCCCGTGACGCGCCTGCGTGGGGGCGTCACAGTCTGTAACGCGCCAGGGCAAGTGCGTTACACTTTGCTTTATGGTGGGAACGTGACGGCCGGCGTCGGACCGTCAGGTATCTATGACGGTCCAGCCTAGGACCGTCAGGCTTCCTGTGACGGTCCCGCCTAGACCGTCACGTGCCTGTGACGGTCTAGGGGTGGACTGCCAAGCTCCTGGTTGCCCCGAGAGGGTTGCAACCCCGTTTTTAGTCCGAATGTGGTCACCGTGCGACGGGGCCGGTACGTGGGGTGGTCCCCGTACGTCATCGTATGCGGACGTTGTTTTTCGTTGACTTGAGAGTCTACTCCTTCGGTGACCCTCCACTAGTCGTAGCCTACCAGTTCGCGGTGCTGGTCGCACCAGCGAGTGGTGTACGGGCTTACCCTTAGAGACGGTTTGTGGACCGGTTGCCATCGGGCCCCACGTCTTGCAGCCAGAGTCCGGATGAGGGGAAAACCGGTCAGAGGGCCAGACCAGGGACGCGCGGTCTGTGTGTGCACATGTGGTTGGGGGCGGTTGGACCCACGTCGACGGGCGTGACCCCAGCTAGTCACTTGTTTGTAGTTACTTGTGTGGTGTTCGTGCCTTGGGTAGGCGCTACCACGTCAGGCAGTTCACCTGCGGTGCGGTGTAAGTCGTCAGGGGACGCTATCGACTGTGCTTCTAGTGGGAGGTACTCCTGTCGAGTACGGAGTGTCAGACTGTCAGTTTTGTGACTTCGACCTTCGGGTTTTCCTTACCGGGTCGACCGTTGAGCTTCGGTTGTCGCACCGTGGCACGTGTGCCGGTTTACGTGCCGTAGGACCTTTGTTTTGTAGAGTACATGGCTTTCCTTTCTGAGGTACTCTCCTACCGCTAGCGTAGTGGTTTCCCGTTTTATGAGGTGGGGTGCGAGTGATCCCTACTGAGTCTTATTCCGAGACTCATTTCCTGCGTGTTTTCACCGTGTTTCAGGTGAGGCGCCGCCCCAGGGGAGCGCGTCTAGGGTGCAGCATGGTGCGGGTGCCCAGAGGTAGTGCCAGAGGTCAGAGCCGGGATATGTCCCGTGTAGCTGTACTTTTCTTTCTTGTCTCTGTGCTAGTTGTGGACTACTACTGTTGTTGTTATTTATATCTTGTGGACCATGTATTATGTAAACTGTTAAATTATTTTCTGCTTAATATTATAATTGTTTAATTCTACAATTATTTGTGATACTTGTGTAGTCTCCACACCATTCCTTTAACCATTCCGAGTCTTCAGGCTCGTGGGTGGCGATGCGAGTCTCGGGTTATCGGGCCTTCCCGGTAATCGGATTCTCGGGTCGTTACAGTATACATCTCGAATCAGGAAACAAGTAGAGGGCGAAGGTTCTATCAGTGTGCCAGTTGGAAGGTATGCGGTTCACAATTTGTTTGATGAAATGTCCCTGAGAACTGCGACACCATCAATTTCAAACTAACAGGACAAGGTAATGTGCTTGTTTGCAGGAGGACAATTACTGTGATTTTTTTATCTGGGTTGATGATGCACATTATAATACTGTCGACTTGAAGCATCAGTTAAATTCCATGGAGTCATTGCTTGAGAAGAAGTTAATTTTGCTTGAGTGAAAGATTGACATTCTACAAGCAAAGGTGGACCTGACACTGGCAACAAATGATAGAGCCAATGAATTATGCCTGAAAGTGTCTCTGAAGAGACTGTTCTTGTACCTAATGCGGCTGGGAGTCTTGTTCTATTTCTGTCACTACCTAGGGTGAAGGGTACTTTAACAATGGAATATATACACTAATTCCGTATTTGTACTGGGTCAGGGGATTATACCTACAGTGTTGAATCTCTTAATGTAATGGGGAGCAAGTTTAATTATCCTTGTAATGGGGAAGAAGTTTAATCTTCCTATTAATACAATGTCTACTTTTTTCCAATGTGTATATTAATGCAGTATCAAAGCATGCGCAATGTCTTCCGGTACACACTTGCATAGTCCATGAATAATTTTGCTTCAGTATCAACAATTTCAAGAAATCACATCAATACAACATCAATATTATCATCCTTACACCATGCATTCATCATTTGCTTGTGCGTTGTTGTCCCAGGAAAATAGCAAATTGATGTGAACAATCACATTCCCAAGTGAGTATAAACCACAGGATATGTCCCAGGCAAATAGCAAATAGTCCATGAATATGTGCTGCATAGGATTTGGATAAACTGTCCATGCAAAATAGTGAAAATGGGTGTCGACTCTTGTCTCATTCCCAAGTGAGTACAAATCAATAGTTTCATTCATCAAAAAACCCATCTAATCAAACACATACAAAAAAGGCCATCCAAACAAACTCTTCCACATTGATGTGAACCACCTAATCACATTCCCAAGTGAGTATAACTACAGTATAAATCACTGGATTATATGCTTCTATACTGCTGTCTTTCTCTGTGTCATTGCAGTTCACACTTGGCAAAGACAACTAACTTTGGAAGTGGAAGTTGATCTGCCATTCCCTACTCTTGAGAAGTTCACCAGGAAGTTGATTGAGGGTCTGCTCAAGTATTCAACTTTATCTGCCATTCCATGAAGAATCACAGAAGCAGCATGGTAACATAATGAGATTAATTCCAGTCCATGCACCTGAATTGTGCCACATATTAGACAACGGCATCCTGGTAAAATAAGAATGAGACCATGTCAAATCACAAAAAAACTCATCCAACCCTTGTTCAACAAGGTTTCCATTCCCATTACAAAACAGAACCCTGCACAAAAACTCATGTGAACCACCTAATCACAAAAAAACTCATCCAATCAAACACATACCATTCCCATCATCTCTCAACCTTAAACAAGAAATTTCATTATAAAGAAGGGGGGCTTTTAGTTCCACTTCCTACAAAATAGGAATTACCATTCAAAAAAGTAGATACAATTTCCAACAAGAGTTTTCATACATAAAAGATCATCCAAACAAAATCTTCCACATTGGCCAATGTATCAGACTTAAACATACACCAAATATCAGTCTTAAACAGACATAGACAACAAGCTAAAACTTTCTAGCTGCCACCATCCGGTCGCGACCTCTTGATGAGGATGCTTGAGACAAACTGTCTAAGTCACCAACTGCAGTTTGGGAACCCATAGGTATGCCTCCTTCTGCTTGCACTTGAGACATTGATTGCACTTATGGGGTGCTGACCTGTTAACATGTATACCAAACATTATAATTACATATCATCAATATTTTAATTACTCAATAATATACAATTAATCTCAGTAATGAAGTATTGCACAACCTATGAATAACTTGACAGAGTTGATGCTTGACCACCACCTCTGTTCTTCCTAGGCCTACCAAGAGGCCTCCTACATTATAGGAAAAATCATCACTACATGCCAAATGAAGGAAATGACATAAATAGAGTCAACCTAGCCTTACCTTGTTTGTGTTGCAAAAGATTCACCCATATTTGACACTGGATTCTTGCAAGTCTTTGCATGATGACCAAATCCTCCACATCTCTTACACTTATGGGCTTTTTTAATCATGTTCTCATCATCTGGGTCTCAGATTCTTTTCTTCCTCAGCCTCCCAGGTGGCCTTCTCACACTAGGGGGTAGGACTTTCACTCCAAGTTTAATCCACTATGTTTTATCAGGCATAGGGGTGATGCCCGAAGCATATGTTTGTTTATAAGCGTCCACTGTATAAGATATGTCAATGTACTCTTCCCATTTTGTGCCCCTTCTTATTGCTAAAAAGGCACATGCATGTGAGCAGGGTAATCCTGTTATCTGCCAAGCCCTGCAGGTACATGTTCGCTCCTTCAAGTCCACAACTTCCCTCTCATCTGGCCTAGAAACCTGAGCAGTCTCATTGAACCCTTTCTCTACCAGATAGCCACCTAATTTTTTGGTCATGACACAAATATACTTCCTGGCCCTAGGCACCAAAGTATCTTTCCGTTTCTTGGCTCTTGATCTTCTAATATGCATTGTCTTCATCATTTTTGATCGGATTAGGTCAACGCAGTCAAGAATGGGCCTCCCACGTGCATCTGAGATGTATGCATTAAAAGATTCACTCAAATTGTTGGTAATGTGATGACATTTTGTCTCAGTCTGGAATTTTGCCCTACTCCACACAACACGCTCCATGGCCGGTGATGTCAAGTAAGCATGTGCCTGTGGAGAATTCTTCTTAATTTGCATCATGCAATCTAGAAAATTGACCTCCGTGTAGGCCCTTGCCGCATTCCAAAGTCATCTTTTCATGAAGTCATCTGGAAACTACTTCTTATAGTTCTTATATAGATGTCTAAGACACACCATGTGCTGAACCCCTAGAAAAATAAGTGGGAGGCATTCTTCTAATTCCTTTTGCCTGTCTGACATGAATGACAGGCCATCCGGTACACCAATGGCCTCTTTTAGGCCATCCAAGAACCAGGTCCAACTATTTGCATTCTCTCCCTCTACAACATCAATGGCTAATGAAAAAATTCCATTGTTCCCATCAAATACAGTAGCAGCTAGTAAAGCACCCCTGAAATATCCTTTTAGGTGGCACCCATCCAGCCCTAATAAGTGCCTGCATCCCAATTTAAACCCCTCAATAGAAGCCTTTAAAGAGAGAAACATCCTCATAAATCTAGATTGATCATCTGTCTGATATCTGACAACACTGCCTAGATTTTTTAAAAGTAATTCATGCTGCAGATCTGGAACTCTGCCATACATAGTTTCTTATGACCCATGAATTTTCTTCAATGCTTGCATCTTTCCTCTATAAATCCGAAGATAAGGTATGTCTATATGATATTGACTATTCAATCTCCTTGAAATCTCCCTGATAGACACATCTCCTTTTGTCCTTAGCCACCCTATGCACTTACTTGCTACCCATTTCTGGGTGGCCATATGGTTCCCAGCCTTATTTGCATCTGTGCAAGTGTGGTTAGCTTCAAGTTTCTTTACTTGGAATGTGTGGCCATCTGGTAGACGAGAAACATGTAATCTCCATTTGCACTTCTTTTCATGACACACTACTGTCACACGTGTAGGTTCATATTTCTTATATTTCACCCCAAATTCATTTTTCACTACATGTTGGGCTAGGGATATTCTGAATGCCTCTACATTCTCAAACATGCTACCTAAAGACATGTCTGGATCATGCAAATGTCTCACAATAGGAGTACCCTCATGGTCTCCTTCATCTACACAAACATCACAATCAGAGTATGAAGAATATACACTAGAGAGGGGGATTCCTGCAGCCCACTCAAAGAGCAGACCCAACTAGGCCCAACAAGGCCCAACGAGGCAAGCTCGTCCAAGTGACAGCCCACAGGGCCCACTTGGAAAAGCCCAATAAAACAATGCTCGAGGAAACAACTCTCCTAGGCGGCCCCAAGGCTCGGAGAGCCCGAGCCTCGGTCAGGTCACAGGAAGACCCACACACGAGCTATCCCTCCGCACGAAGGGGGGAAGCGCTAGCCGGTCTGTCCGACCCATCTTCTCACCGAGCTAGGCATATTGCCCAAGTAGGGCCGGCCCCTCTAAGCTCGGTACGACCGATGAAATATTTATCATTGCAGCCGTTAGAGTCCACCGCGGGCCAGGCGCCAAGAAGTCCAGGAGCTCCGGCTTCCCCGCGCGGATAACGCCCCCACGATGAGGCCATAAACGCCCACGACGAGGACGTAACCTCCACCGGAGACCCCTTGGCTTGCAGGACTCCAGAGGGCGGCGCACTATTTAAACCTGGGATACCCTCCGATGAAAGGTAAGTCCAAAAAAAGGCCATTGATCCACCCCCAATTCCTGAGCACGGATCACTTCACCCCATTGGTGGAGAGGGATCTCGCGCCTTCACCTTCTCCTCCCTATTGCTGCTCCCACCATTGCTCTACTGACTTGAGCGTCGGAGGGTTTTGCACCAGGGAATCCCCCTGGGTCCTCTGACCCGTTTCCCTGTCTTGCAGTTCACGAACTTGGTGATTACCAGCCCGCTCAAGAACCAGCGCGAGATTTCACCTCTTCATCTGGCGCCGTCTGTGGGAAACGCACGAAGAGCCAACATGGTGAGAAGGAGCTCAGGGAGGAGGTCCGCCGGCGAGAGGGGTAAGGCCATGGTAGCAGCAGGGGATGGCCCTTCCAGGGCCTCACAAAACCCTCCCTCCAACGCCAGCATCCCCGCCGACGGACCACCACCCCCCCTGCGGCGGTGGGGCTACCCCCTACGGTGGCGCCGAAGCCTTCCAGGCCCTCAACGCCAAACTGGATGTCCTCGTGGAACTCATGAAGACCCAGGCGGCCAGGGATGCAAGGTCCCGTGCCCCATCAGGGAGCCCCCCCCCGCAGGAGTACGTCCCAGCACACAGCTGGGGGCCGCTTCACCCTCCGCGGCCAGCAGCTCATCCGTAACAGGGTCGGAGGACCCTCGCAAGCTCCACCTCCGGAGCAAGAGGCCTCCTCCACGCTGAGGAAAGGAAGGCGGGGGACACAACGGCCAGATCCGGAAGCCGACGTTCCTGGAGACCGCCAAGATGCTCCCCCCAGCCCCGCGGCACGACAGCAACCGGAGTTATCCCTCCGGCTGCGAGATTTTGAAAGGCGCTTCGCTGAGCAGGAGCGCGCCCTTCGGGCCCTACAGAAGGCCTCTTCCCCGGAAGACGAGGAGAAATCCCCGTTCTCCGAGTATATCTTGAAGGCAGAGGTATCTCCCAGAGCCCCCATACCAACCTTCAAGCTTTACGATGGCCAGGGCGACCCGGCCGACCATTATGATAGCTTTGACGCCCTGATGACTCTACGCGGAGCGTCGGACCCCATCAAGTGCCGAGCCTTCGTGACCACTCTGGTCAAGGGCGCTCAAGCGTGGTTCCGGGCCCTCGCCCCCGGATCCATCCGAGACTTCAAGCAGTTCGGGCGAGTCTTCAAGGAGAGCTTCACCGGAAGTGCCCCCCCAAGGTCGGTAGCGGGGCTCTTGGCCCTCAAACAGGCGCAAGGGGAAAGGCTCCGGGCTTACGTCCACCAATTTAAATCGAAAGCCCTCCGAATCCCCCGCCTGGACGTGGCCTCGGCCACAACCGCACTGACCGGGGGCACCCGGGACGAGAACCTCCGCCATGAACTTGTCCTCCACCCTCCCTCGACCCTTGCTGAGCTAGTGACTCTGGCTCTGCGCCACCCCGAGTGCGAAGAAGTACTCAGCGCTTGCCGAGACGCAACCGGCTTGGGTCGGGAGGGGGACAAGAAGTGGGGCCCTGAGCTAAATCCTAGCTCGGGAAAGAAGCAAGATCGAGATGGAGAGCGCAAGCGGAAATACGAGTGGTACACCCCGTTAACCGCACCGGTCTATGAAATCTATGAAGACGTCAAAGACTCGGGACTCCTCCGCAGGCCCGAGCCGATGAGGTCGAAAAACCGCAAGCGAGACAGACATTGTCTATTCCACGGCGATCATGGGCATCACACTGGTGACTGCCACCAGCTCCAAGACGAAATCGAGCGCCTCATCCGCCTGGGGCACCTGGCTCGGTTCACCGCATAGCGCAGAGAAGATCAAGGCGCCGCAGAGGAGATCGACAACGCCCCCCGAGGGGTCCACATCAACGTCATCTCCGGAGGAATGGCATCAGGAGGCGACAGTAGCCGTGGGAGGAAGCGTCATGCCGAGCGGGCAAGCCGAGCCCCAGAGCAACCAAGGCCCCGTCCCAGGTCATAGTCTTCTCCGATCAAGACCTGGAGGGGCTGAGCACCCCGCATGATGACGCCCTCGTAATCTCGGCCACTATAAACCATTGTAACATAGATAGGATTCTTGTGGACAATGGAAGTGCCCCTGATGTATTGTCTTATGACTGTTTCCTCAAAATGGGAGAGGATCCATCCAAACTCCGCCCGATCCGAACGCCCCTCTGTGGGTTCAACGGCCTGGCCACTCTCCCCGAAGGAGCCCTAAGCCTGCCGGTTACCCTCGGCACCCCACCCAAAACCGTTACGGTCATGGTAGACTTCATGCTGATCAAAGGGATGATAGCGTACAACGTCATCTTCGGCCGGGGAATCCTCAGCCGGAGCAAGGCAGTACCATCTACCTATTACCAAAAAATGAAGTTCCCCACCAAAAACGGGGTAGGGGAAATCCGAGGTAACCAGGCCACGGCCCGAAGGTGCTATAATATCTCGGTGGAGGCCACAAGGCCGGGCGGGAACGATAAGGGCCCCCGGGAAGTCGAGGAAAAATCCGCAGCTACTGAGCCAGGTGACGAGTTGCTAACAATTTTCCTAAACGATGACCCGACCCTAGGAGTAAGGATCGGAGCCGACCTACCACCCGAGGAACAGCAGCAATATAAGAGATTTCTTTCTGAGTACATCCGAGTCTTCGCTTGGTCCGACGACCAGCTCCCTGGGATACCAGTGGAGACCGTGATGCACTGACTCAACCTCAACCCCACCATGAAGCCCGTGCAGCAGCGCCGAAGGAAGCACGCACCCGAGAAGCAGGCGATTATCAAGGCGCAGGTCACCAAGGGGCAAGAGACTGGTCTTTTTAAATCGGTCCTGTACCCGACGTGGCTAGCCAATGTCATCCTGGTACCAAAGGCTTCCGGCAAGTGGCGGATGTGCGTGGACTTCACCAACTTGAATAAGGTGACCCCTAAGGACTGCTATCCCTTGCCCAGCATCGACCAACTGGTCGACTCGACATCGGGCAACGAGATGCTCAGCTTCCTGGACGCCTATTCGGGTTACCATCAGATCAGAATGAATTCCAAAGACGTCGAAAAGACCGCCTTCATCACCGACTACGGCGTGTACTGCTATACCCGATGCCTTTCGGGTTGAAGAACGTCGGAGCCATGTATCAAAGACTGGTCAATCACATGTTCGAGGAGCAGCTAGGTCGGAACGTCGAGGCCTACATTGACGACATGCTCGTCAAGACCCCCAAGGCCCAGGACCACTTCACCGACCTCGCTGAAACCTTTGGCGTCCTCCTGAAGTACAACATGAAGCTCAATCCTGCCAAGTGCGCCTTCGGAGTAAGATCCGGGAAGTTCCTGGGTTTCCTGGTCACTCAGCGTGGGATCGAAGCCAACCCCGACAAGGTCCAGGCCATCCTGGACATGCGCCCGCCCGCCTGCATTAAGGACGTCCAGCGTCTGACGGGGCGTGTCGCCGCTCTCAGCCGTTTCTTGTCCCGTGCGGCCGAACGATGCTTGCCCTTTTTTAAACTGTTGAGGGGGCCCAAGTTGGCATCTGCTACGTTCGCATGGGATGAGGAATGCCAGAAAGCGTTCGCCGAGCTCAAGGAGTTCCTGGCTTCGCCCCCGGTGCTCTCCAAGCCCGTACCGGGCGAATTCTTGCTGCTCTATCTCTCGGCGACGTCATCAACGGTCAGCTCGGTCCTAGTCAGAAATGACTCGGGAATCGAAAGACCAGTCTACTACACCAGCAAGGTGCTCAACGAGGCCGAGAGGAGGTACCCCGCAACCGAGAAGCTCGTGCTAGCGCTGGTTACCTCCGCGAAATGCCTCCGACCCTACTTCCAGGGGCACCCCATCACCGTGCTAACCGGCGAGCCGTTGAAGAAGATTTTGGCCCACCCCGAGGCCTCGGGGCGACTCGTCAAATGGGCCATTATGCTTGGGGCCTACGACATCTCGTATCGCCCGCGCTCAGCTATAAAAGGTCAAGCACTCGCCGACTTCATCGCCGAAAGCACCATCCCGACCGAAGGAAGACTACCGACCACGCCCGGGCCAACCTGGGAACTGTACGTCGACGGATCTTCCAACTCGGTCGGTAGTGGTGCTGGGATGCTCCTAAGATCCCCCGAAGGAGTGGAGCTGCAGTACGCCTTGAAATTCAACTTTCAGGCGTCCAACAACGCTTCCGAGTACGAGGCCCTTATATCGGGAGCGCGCATGGCTCGGCGGTTGGGGGCTGAGCGAGTCAGGATCCACACCGACTCTCAGCTGGTCGCAAGCCAGGTCAACGGCGAGTACGAAGCTCGAGAGACACCCATGATCAAATACCTCCAGCTGGTCAGGAGCCTAGCCCAACAATTCGAGAGATTCGAGGTAGTCCGAATAGCCCGGGAAGAAAACTCCCGAGCGGACGCCCTCTCTCGGTTGGCCTCCTCCCTAGACCCAGAAGGTACCCGATCGGTCCTCCTCGAAGAGCTAGAACGCCCGAGCATTGACTCGGAGCTCCTCGCTGTTGACTCGGCCGTCCCGAGCGACTGGCGCACCCCCTACCTGTCTTGGCTTCGAGACTCCCAAGAGCCCTCCGACCCTCGAGAAGCACGCCGAATGAAGTACCAAGCCCAGCGCTTCGTCGTCCTGGACGACACACTCTACCGAAGGTCTTTCGCCGGCCCTCTCCTGAAGTGCCTCTGCCCCAACGAAGCCAGCCGAGCCATCCAAGAGGTTCATGAAGGCCTGTCTGGAGCGCACTCAGGGGCAAGGTCACTGGCCAGAATCCTGTTACGACAGGGGTAATGGTGGCCCACCCTGCAGTGCGACTGCTCGGCCTTTGCTCAACAGTGCGACCGATGCCAGCGGTTCGACCACTTGGTCCATCAGCCGGCTACAGAACTCATCACCCTCGCCGAGCCTTATCCCTTCGCTCGGTGGGGGATCGACATTCTCGGGCCATTCCCCACGGCTCAGTCCCAGAAAAAGTTCATTGTCGTCGCCATCGACTACTTCACTAAATGGATCGAGGCCGAAGCCACTGCAAGGATCACCGAGACAGTCGTCTGGAGTTTCATCTGGAAATCGATCATTTGTCGCTTCGGCATCCCCCGAGTGATAGTGAGCGATAACGGTCGGCAATTCAATTCTCGATATTTCCGAGACAGCTGCGCCGACCTAAACATCCGCAACCACTTCACTTCGGTCGCCCACCCTCAGGCCAACGGGCTGGTCGAAAATGCCAATAAGACTATCTTGAAAGGCATAAAGACCAGACTCGGCAAAGCCAAGGGTAGTTGGCTCGAGGAATTGCCTAGCGTACTGTGGTCGCACCGAACGACTCCCAGGACGGCAACCGGTGAAAGTCCTTTTCAGTTGGTGTATGGCACTGAGGCCGTCATTCCATTAGAGATCACCAACCCGTCTCTCCGAGTCATCCGCTACTCGCTCGAGGAAAACAACCAAAAGTTACTCGAGAACCTCGACCTAGCCGATGAACTCCGGGATATTGCCAGCATCCGAGCGACGGAGTACCAGCGACGCCTCACTCGATACTACAACGCCAGAGTCCGAAGCAGACACTTCCAACCGGGAAACTTCGTCCTCAGAAAAGCCGAAGCCTCTCGACCACTAGAGGCGGCGGGCAAGCTGTCCCCTAACTGGGAAGGCCCCTACCGAGTGGTCGAGACGCTCGGGAAAGGTGCGTACAGGTTAGCAACAATGGAAGGGGAACCCATTCCCTGGACATGGAACGCAGCCGCACTACGCAAATTCTATTTTTGAAATTGTACAGCAAGATGGACAAAATAAATCCCTTTTCTTTTCATTCAAAACTATTGATACATCAAAAAGGCAAAGGCCAGTACATTGCATGACAAAAAGCAAGAAAATCCGTCTAACACCGCTGCAAGGGGTCATCGCTCGGTTGACTCGATCTCGATCTCCTCGTGCCCAGCCATTGACTCTACCTCACGTAGAAACTGGCTCGGACAAGAGGGGGCCGATCCAGTTGGCTCAGATGACCCCTGACAAAGGTGACAGAGGGACTGTAGAGAAGGTAACCACCTTCTAAAGTTGGAGAAGGCTACCTTCCAAGTTGATAGAGGCGAGGGAGAAGGAGTGCCGTGAAGACCTCCTCTTTCCCAACCTACCAACTCCTTGGAAGGGAACAGAGAACAAGCAGCCTCCGAAGAGTGAAAGAAATGAAGAGCAGAAGAGGGAAAAAGAGGCTGCAGATAGAGGAAGGCTTCGGTGAGGAGAGAACTTGATGCGCCTCCCCCCCCATGCAGAGGGGGAGTGGCGGCAGGCATTTCTGATACCCCCATCCGTCCTCCGCCTCGGCGCCCGCCCAGAAGCCACGCCAGAACTGAGAAAGGGCAAGAGCCGTGCCCTCACACGTCGAAGCCCTATCCAGATCCGCGCGGTGACCGTCGGACCCGTCTCAAACCCGCGCGGTGACCGTGGGACCCGTCCAACAAGCCGGGACAGCAAGAGCCCTCTGCTCCCCGTTGTCGATGGCGTCGCCCTCCGAAGGATCCTCCATGCTCCGAATGCAACGGCACAAAGCAGAGTGAAGAAGAAGGAGTGAGGAAAGACTGTTAGAGAAAATCCCAAGCGGTAAAGAGGAAAGGGCGCCTTTCGGTCCTTCTTATAGGCCAAAGGAGGCTACACGCCTTAAATGACTCCCCCCTCGAAAACACGCCAAAGGATTTCTCCCCTGAACAGTCACCTCCAGCTCCTCGTTTCCCGCCCTAGCGGGATTCACGAAGCGGCCTGGCATTCAAAGCGTAAGGGAACGGAAGGACGCCCCGTCAGAAGCCTACCAAATCAGCATGCGAAAACTACGCAGGACATATCGGCACTCTCCAACTACTTCAGATACGCCAATCAAATCACGGCAAGGATGGCGATCAAACAAGTAAGTCATTCATTATCTCATAAAGAGAAAACTCTCTAAAGGAGGAAAGAGAGATAAACAAGAGAAAGGGGCAAAATAAGGCAAAATACATCAGGCCTCGGGCCCACTTTGAAGCTCGAGAGCGACGGAAGTGGGCGCGTCACCCCCAGCACCCTCGGTGACGGCCAACCCGGGCACTGACCTCGCCTGTGCGAGAACTGTCTCGGTCACGAGCCCTCTCGAGACGTCCGGAGTTGGTGGCCCCGTCGGAGGAGACCCCTCTGGATCTTCCCCGCTCGACGTAGAGGAGCTAGAAACCGACTCATCCGAGTCACAGCTCTGGCCCAAATGGAACTCGATCCCGGAGTCTTGATCGTAGGCGTAGTCCACCGCCCGACGATAACCCTGCTTAAACCCCTTTCAGGCACCCCGGCGAAGCGCTACCTCGTAATATGGTAGGGCGGCTCTCTCCAGGTCGGCTGAGTAGGCGTCCGAGCTCCTATACCGCTCGATCGCCTCCGCCTCGATCTGCTCCGTCCTTCCAACGAGCTCGACCCAAGCCCACTCCGCCTTGGCCGCATGCTCCTCTTCCCCCGCCAGGCGTTCCTCTGCCTCGACCCTCCCTCGCTCGGCTTCGCTCGACCGCCTCTCCGCCCGGGCTCGGTCCGCCTTGGCCATGAAACGAAGGCGCTCCGCTACCTCCGCCCGGTCCAGTAGCTCGGCACGTTCGAGCTCCCAGCGACCATCCAGCTCGAGGTGACGCAGACGCTCCTCTTCCAAGAGTTTACCTTTCCTCTCGAGCGACTCTCGGGCCTTAGCCAACTGCTCCGTCAGCGCCTCGGTTTCTAGCCGGCTCGCCAGTGCCAAATCCCTGATCACGGAGAACTCCCGTCGAAGCCCCTCATGCTCCTCGCTGAGGCGGGCTAGTTTCCTCTCCACCCCCCGAGGGCCCAGGCGAGATTCGACTGCTCCACCTCCGTCCGAGCGTACGTCTCCGCCACCAAGGCCGCCGACCGAGCTATGACTAGGCCGCCCTCCATGAGGACGTCGAGGACTCCGGAGGGGGAGTGGCGCTTGTCTCCCCCCCTCGTCTTTGCGGTAACCTCTCGGCAAACCCGATACAGGTCGCCAGAAACACCAAGCCTTTCCAAGGCCTCCGGCATGGAGATCCGCTCCCCACCGGACGCCCCGTGAGAAGGTTCGACTTGAGCAACGGGGCCGACCGCCCCGTGCGCCGCGGTCGGTTGGGGTTGCGACGCCTCCCCGGGCAAACCCCCAACCTCGACCGACGCCACGGGATCGACCGCACTGGAAACTTCAAGCACTTGGGGCTGTGACGCCCTCGCAGGCGAACCCCCAAACATGTCTATCTCGGCCCGTGCCTCGCCACCCGAGGCATCGCCGACCTCGACCGGTCTCCCGGTCTCGACGTCGGCTGCTTCAGCACCGGTCCCCTCCATCCCCGGGGAGGGGAGAACCGACCCATCTCCGCCCTCTAAGGGGCCCCTGGTCTCCTCGGCCCCCTCTCGCCTGGTAGGTGGGGGAGCTGGCCCCAAAGGGTCGGCCCCATCTTGCCCCCGAGAGGGGAGCGCCGCTGAGCCAGAGTCGCCCCCGGCAGCGGTAGGAAGGCCAGCCTTCTTGGCCCGTTTCTTGGCCTTCGCGGCTTCCCGCAATTTTTCCTCCATGGGATCCTTGCGCTTCGCCCCGCTTGGCCGCAAAGATCCCTCGGAGGTCACCCCCTTGCCCTTATCCCGGGCTTGGGAATGACCCGCGGGAACGACAGACTCATCAGCCGCCGAGTCATCCCCAAGATCGATGACCTCGGTGACCTCTTCCAAAGGTTCCCGCCGGATGTCTACAATGAAGAAGAAGATTCGGTTAAGAGGCGAAAAGGCAACCCTCCGACCCCGCCGAAGGATCCGAAGGATGATACCTGATGGCTTGAGCTGTGTAAGCAGATACTGCTCTACGTTCTCCAGCGTCACCAGCTCCTCAGTCGACCGGCGATTTGTCAACAAATGAGCGGCGTATTCCTCTACATCGGCGGGGAACTCCTCCTGCCGCGGGGGAAGATTCGGATGGAAGTTGGGCATAACCTGGCACCTTCAGGATTCATCTACTGCTTCCGCCTTCACCCATAAAAACTGCCTCTTCCACCTTTTGTGCGAAGAATCCTTCGCCGCCAGCGGAATACAACTCCAATTCCTGCGCGCCTGGATAAAATAGAAGCCTTTCCCCGCCGACGGATGTGCCTTCAGCTCGAAGAAATAATGAAAAAGATCCAAGGACGGGGGAACCCCCTGCAGGCGGCAGAGGATCCGAAAGGCAGACAGCAGAAGATACGAGTTGGCCACCAGCTGGACAGGCGCCAACACGAAAAAATTGAGAAGCTTCAGAACGAAAGGCTCGAAGGGGAGGCAGAATCCGCTCTTCCACGCCAGGAGAAAAGTACAAATATGGCTCGTGCGGTTATCCAAGCTCGTCTCGTAGGGGGCAGCGGCTACAAAGCTATAGCGGAGAGGCAGGCGAAACCAATGCTCCAATTTCTTCACATCAGCCTCCCCCAACTCGCTGCGATTGGGGACGGGCTCCCGCCTCACCTGCTCGATTTCTGAGCGCAGATCCGCCATAGAGCTAGAAGAAGAACCTTCACGAGAGCCCGAAGACTCCGGGGGAGAAGGAAGCTGCCGGATCGCCTCCGCGGTTATACGCGCCAGCTCCTCAAATGTCACCGCAAGAGCTTGCTCCCCCGCTGTATCTTCACGGTGCATCAAGGAGCCCCAGAAGCAAAGAAATGGAGGAAAGGCCAAAAAACCCTAAAAAGACTGGGAGGACGAGCATCGCCCTACGCCTATAAACCCTCGCGGGAGGCGGCGTGCCGTTTCAACCTCCGAGAAAAAGGGGGCCCCTTCATTTGAAATCCGTCAGGATCATTATTACTACGGGCCCAGGCGACCATTACACGTGGCTTCATAAACGCCGACAGGATTCCACCCACCCGAGCCACGCCGGTCTAAAGCCTCGAAGAACTACTCAACCGAGCCCCCTTGGCTCGGGAGTAGGAGGGGGACAAGTGGCGAGGGGGATTCCTGCAGCCCACTCAAAAAGCAGACCCAACTAGGCCCAACAAGGCCCAACGAGACAAGCTCGTCCAAGTGACAGCCCACAGGGCCCACTTGGAAAAGCTCAATAAAATAATGCTCGAGGAAACAACTCTCCTAGGCGGCCCCAAGGCTCGGAGAGCCCGAGCCTCGGTCAGGTCACAGGAAGACCCGCGCACGAGCTATCCCTCCGCACGAAGGGGGGAAGCGCTAGCTGGTCTGTCCGACCCATCTTCTCACCGAGCTAGGCCTATTGCCCAAGTAGGGCCGGCCCCTCTAAGCTCGGTACGACCGATGAAATATTTATCATTACAGCCGTTAGAGTCCACCGCGGGCCAGGCGCCAAGAAGTCCAGGAGCTTCGGCTTCCCCGCGCGGATAACGCCCCCACGATGAGGCCATAAACGCCCACGACGAGGACGTAACCTCCACCAGAGACCCCTTGGCTTGCAGGAATCCAGAGGGCGGTGCACTATTTAAACCTGGGATACCCTCCGGTGAAAGGTAAGTCCAAAAAAAGGTCATTGATCCACCCCCAATTCCTGAGCACGGATCACTTCACTCCATTGGTGGAGAGGGATCTCGCGCCTTCACCTTCTCCTCCCTATCGCTGCTCCCACCATTGCTCTACTGACTTGAGCATCGGAGGGTTTCACCCCAGGGAATCCCCCTGGGCCCTCTGACCCGTTTCCTTGTCTTGCAGTTCACGAACTTGGTGATTACCAGCCCGCTCAGGAACCAGCGCGAGATTTCGCCTCTTCATACACTATCACGACTGTCATCAATGTACACCTCATGGTCAGATGGGTCCCCCTCCCTAAAAAGTGTCTCAGCCTCATTGTTTCCTTCAGGCTCAACTTCAACAAACTCACTGTCACCAGCTAGAGGATTCCAATATGCATCATCATCCGTTGGGTTAACTTTCTTGGCCCTAGACCTTCTTCTAGTGTTTGATGCTACTGTGGTCATCCCAGGATGAGAAGATGCTAAGGGCACACCTATATATTGTGTCATGACATACAAGCTAATGTTCAAGTTGACACTGTACTTATCAAACAAAGACATGACATCCTCATCTGAAGAAATCTTTACAAATTTTCTAGGTTTGACATTAGGTACTAGAGCATAGAAGTCAATGGTCTGGTCATGTCCCCACTTGGTGACTTGACTAGCAAGTGCTCTAAGTTCCCTCAAATTAGCATAGTCCCTTTCAAAACCATAACACTTCTGTCTTAAATTCGATGGGGACCATTCTCCCATCATCACCCTGTGTCTTACAATGCCCTCCATAATGTAATTTAAGTGTATATGAATCGGCCATATTTCTGCTACACATGTATACAGGAGAATAGAAACAAAATAAGAAAGCCTAAATCAATAGTTAACCCAATAAAAAAAACTCATCAGCATCCATGTCATTAACTTCCACCTTACCTTCTAAAGGACGACAGTAGGGGACCACAGTCACATTCCCACCAGGAGAATCGTTTAAAGCCACGTTTCCACCTACTGTACCTATGTGACCCTACACATAAATAAAGCCGTAATCCCACCCAAATGCCATCATTTTTTTCTGGCCCACACAGACGAGGGATAGAGGCATCTTTGTCAGTCATATAAATCTGAGAGAAAAGCAGAGGGAGAGTGAAGGAGACCGTGAGAGAAAATGTGTGATGAATGTAGGCTGAAGAATGCGTGTGAGACTCACCATAAAGAGCAAGCTTCTGCCATAATGTTCCGTTGAAAGGGAGGGGAGAGCAATTAGGGCATCGTAAGGCGAGCTTCTGCCACGATGAGAGAGGATCACGCCCGATCGATGCTACCACGGTGAGCTTCTACCACGACGAGAGAGGATCACACCTGATCGATGCTGCCACGGTGAGCTTCTGCCACGACGAGAGAGGATCACACCCAATCGATGCTGCCACGACGAGAGAGGATCCGGCGAAGATCAGACATTGTTGATCCGGCGGGATCCCTGAGATCGGGACATTCGATTGAAAGGGACGGGAGAGCAATTAGGGATTAGGCATTCCGTTGATAGGGAAGACAAGGGTAGGTTAGTCATTACCCCATTTAACCAAACCTTAACACAAGCATCATCGACGAGAGTTACGGCGAGGATATAAGCATTAAACGTACAGTTAAATCAAGGGTATATATGATAATATGCTTAAATTAAGGGTATGAATGCAAAAACATATATTTATGAGGGTATATATGCAAAAATTCCTAAATAAAATTATTTAGCATTAAAAAGGCTTAATGCGCTAATTAAATGAATTATGGGTTAATTCAATCAATTTAAAGGCCCTATATTAACCAAAGGGCTAAGCCCACTTTAAATAGGCTCAAAAACCCAATCCTAATGCTTTTTGACCCAAGCCCATTACTAGAGACGTAATTGGGGCTATTTACGGATTTAAAATAGATAAATAGACCCATTAGGGGATAAATACGAGATAAATATAAAATTTTGAAATTTTTGGACAAAACGCCAGAACGCGGTCTATCGAGCAACCATGTTCTGATAGAAGCGGTCCGAGCAAGACTGCGTTCTTCTTCCGTGGACGGGTGGTGTAGAAGTGTGGAAAATGAGATTTTTCCCATCCCAATCACCTAGGATTGAACTGTTCTAGCATGTAAACCTATCTAGGACTCTTGGGGGATCGAATTGATGCCCTATAGGACTCCTATTTGATCTAATCTTTCAACCCTAGTCCTTTCTCTATAAATAGGTCTCAGGTTCAACCTGCGTGAACCCTCATTTTGGCTCGCGTGGTTCGATGGTAAGGTGGTGTTATTTCATGTTAGTCTTTTAGAACTATTTGTTCCCTTTAGTATTATCTCACTCCTCTCCAAATTTCATGTTAGGAGATCAAGCAACCAGAGAGTTAGAAGATCTGCAAGTTGTTGTTTCTCTGTAGAGCGCACTGAAACAAGGGTGTCTGTCCGGTGAAGACTCGAAGTTTAGGGACCCTTTCAGAGGTACTTTTAGGTTCAACACTTAGAATTATTTGTTCCCCTTCATGTCTTCTAACTTCCCTCCAACTTTCGTGAATTAAGGACGAGAGGTTAAGGAGATTGAAGGTCAGGGAGTTATTGTTTCTACGCAGGACGCGCAGTGTAACGACCCGGAGATCGGATATTGGTAAACCGATACCAAGACTCGGAGACGCCACCCAAGAGGCTGATGAGGCCCCGTAAGGGTTGGGAGTATTGGTCGAGGAGGTGCATAATGAACTGGAATTACACGCGTAATTATAAAATGGTAATTTTAAACTGAAGCAATTTACAATATCAGAGTGATATATTTACATAAAATAGTCCAGATCCATACATAACAAGTCCAACACTGTACAGGAGACAAAATAAATAACTACACGGGGCATACCCTGGCCAAAAGGGAACAAACGACAGACAGACGGACCACTACAGGCACCTAAGATTTCTCGCCAAAAGCATGAGAAAAGCCTGCGGTCTGCTGCTCCGTCTCACCTGAAAAGGAAGGGTAACTCTCAGAACAAAGACTCAGTAGGGTTCACGTGGATCCCTACCTCGCAACTAAAACATATAAAGTATTTAATCATGCAATGGCATAAAAGAACGACAGTTAATAAAGCTGTACAGATATATGAACAATTTAAAGATAGCTAAATTTAAATGTCATTTAACATTCGAACGGATATTTAAACACGAGAATCATAATCTACCAATAGAATGAGAATTCAACATTTCCAAGTGATAGGAGAGAGAAAGGACCACCAGAAAGAAGATCAGATGCGTCCACTGATGACTTATACTGCGTCTCAAGTATCTACACGAGCCTGGAACGCGGCAAGTGAGACACGTAACAGTAACCAAGGTCAAGAACTAGTCAGGGTCACACTCGTCAGTGTCAGTCCAAGTCCCTGACCACGTGTGCACACACATGCTCAATGCCTTGAGCCATACCTCTAGCTAGTTTCCCCCCCAGTAGGACACCACTGCCAAGCAAGGGGGCCCACGGAAACTAGCTTACAAACCGTACACCGGGACTACCCCGCCACCTCTCCCAGTTGGGCCGACACTAAAGGTCGTCGGGCTACGACTAGTGGTTCCATCATAAGGAATGAGAAAATAATTCTATTGGGATCTAAAAATATGCCACAATTCATAAAAATATTTAAACATGACGAACATGCATCAATAATTGCATAATGAAGTGAACGGAATTAAATTAATATTCTGCAAGACTAAACGGTCTAATACAGGGCCGCAAGGAGGTGGGAAACGGTCAAATGACTGACCGCCAAGCTTACCCATGCGGTATACTTCATGACCGCCAGGCCACGAACATTTCATATATTTGGCAAAATGAAACCTTAATCGGGAAACGGCCGTACGATTGACCGCTTAGGGATGGAAAACGGTCTGGTCAAAGATCGCTAGGCTTACACCGCCTTACTCGGTCAAAGGGTCGTAGTGGTCATTTACTGGGCCGCTAAGGTTCACAAACGGTCGGTCGAAGGACCGCCAAGTTCTACAAACGGTCTAGGCTGAGACCGCTAAGGTCCACCGCCTTACGCCGTGAAGAAAACGGTCTCTAGAATGACCGCAAGCCGTCCAGAGAACCCGATCCGTGGGTAATGCATATGAAACCCCTCCCAATCGATCCAGATCGATGGGAAAACATGTTTAACCTGCCTTACATCAATCCTACACCCATTCCATAACATTCATATGCCCAAAAACATAAAACAATGGCCATGGATGAATTAAAACATAAATATCAATGTTCATGCTATCAAAACATAAATGATGATTTCCGTGCATATAATCCTCCTAATAGCATGCCAAAGGATAGGAAATCAATCCTAACGAAGCAAGGAAGTCATCCCCCTACTTGGTTTAAGCCGAAAACACCATTTCCTCGCTGTTCTACACGAGGAGACTGCGCCACACCACGTGGGATTCCCGCCTCCACGCTCCTCCATCACCTCCATGACGACATCACCGCTCTACCCACACCTTGGGCTCGCCAAGGCACCACCTGCACACCCTGCAAAGCCCCCGGGGTGATCAAACCACCAGAGAGCAAGGAGAGAGGGGGGACGTACGACCGTGGGAGAGAAAGAGAGTGAGAAGGGAGAGAGAGAGCTCCCACGTAAAACACAAGAAATGAGTTTATTATATTATTTATTTTTTTGTTATAACACTTTAAATTACAATAAGGCCTTAAAATAAGCAAAATTGCATATATGCCTTATTCAAATTCCAAATACATATACAAATGGGCTATTCAATTGGATTTGGCCCATTAAGCCAATTAAAAATAGCCTAAATTCATTAATCTTTCCACACTTCAATACCGATAAGGATCCGCTAAGAGTCCATTAACTATCGAGTCTTACACGCAGGAACTAGCATCGTCTTCCAGTCAGAAATTTGAACTCTAGGAGTAACTCCAGAGATAGGTTATCTCATGATGGCTCAAATAATGTGTTAAGAATAAAAGTCCTCTGACCTTGCTCAGTTTCATGCTTTCTACATTGAGTATTTGATATTCTCCCATGACTGCGCTTGCATGCTTTTCTCTGCATATTAGCCTTGCACCTTGTAACTAAAGATAAGAATTTTTGCATGATTCATGTCCTTCCATGCATCCTCTTCGTTCTAAACATGTTCTTCTATGTTGTCCTTCTATTCCTTATAGCTTTCATACCTTTATTACCCTAGGATAGGCCTTGCACGCATTAGTTATCTTCTATCTGTTACAGACAGAATGCGGTTCCTCAGGAATTGCTACTGTCAAGAGGCGGTTCCAAATAGACCGCTACTTCCAAGCGGCGGTTCTCACTTGACCACGTTCTATTTTCTGTTAACTCCAAATAGATTACAGATCAAGCCTTATAATTATATGCTAAGCCTAAGTACTTAGGTCTTATTCCTAGTTATGTCCTTATATTCATGATTTTGGTTATATTGTGCATCAATCCTGGTAGATTTCATGGCCTTCATGTTTTATAAACCTATTTTAATATTATGTTAATTTCATTCCAAAATCATATAGTCTTGTATTAAAGTTATTTTCACATGGTTTATGGGACTCGTTACGTTGATGATTTGGTCGTTGTTTCTACACGATTCACTCTCATCTCAATCTTTCTTAAGTACATAGTGAGTATTTCGGTACGTTGCTATTAGTTACATATGCACTTGATAGGAACATTTCTTGGACTTGCGATCCTCTCCGTCGGATATTCCTTCTGCCGGACTAGGTGATCATGTTTCAAGGCCTCCGTAAGTCTCCGCGAGCATGGGATTCCCAGTAGGACGCCGAGCTGGTTGTATCCTAAAATCCCAATGGATTAGAAAGCACATGTGATACCGGCATTTTTTTGTGAATGGACCTGAACGTAGCCATAAGGTGACCGCAACTTCATGATAGCGGTCTTGGCGTGACCGCATTCTGGTTTCAACACTCACTGCGTTCACCTGTTCTTCTTCATGAGTCGACTCATCCTGATTGCGGTCTTGACCTGACCATGACTTTCAAGAAACGGTCCAGACATGACCACGTTCTTCCAGATTATGTCTAACCCGTGGTTTGACCTAAAGGGTTAAGTCTATTATATTCCTAGATGATATATTGATTATCTAGAACCCAAATCTTATGCAATAAGTTATTAATGAACTATAGAAATTAATGAATGAACCGTTATGCTGCCAGATTTCTTCCGTAGCATGACCTTGTCATAATTCATCCTTGAATTCTCATGATTCATTTTGGTGCATTCTTACCTTGATATTTGTTATCACGAACTTATTATTTGAACTTGTTATTATTGACCAAATTTTATATTTCTAGTGGAAGTAGCTTGATTTATAACGTGAAGATGCAAGAGTGGGCACGGACAGTGTCCAAGGGCTCGACGCTAACCCCCTCGGCGGATGGCCGGAAATATACTGTAAACCATGGGGTATGATGTAACGCCTGAAGATTTTCTAAGAATTTTTAGAATTTAAAAATATAATTATTGAGCATTTAAAAGGGCTATTTAAAAGAATTATGGTTAACTAAATCCAATTATTGTGGCCCTACACAAATCCAAGAGGATTAGGCCCATTTACATAGACCCAGTTGGCCCAAAAAGACTGTTTTGGACCTTAGCCCATATTCTAGAAGCCTAAAGTGGGTGTAATCATGGAATTTAGGAGATAAATAGGATAAATGGATGAATAATATCAAAAGAGTTTGAACCAATTCAAATTCGGCGCCCAACATTGAAAATGGTCTATCGTAAGACCGTATGGGGGTATTAAACGGTCTAGCATTAGACCGGTAAGCTCTGCAGATTCCGTGAAAGGAAGAGAACGTGAAAAGCTTAGAATTTTGGCATCCAAATCACCTAGGATTGATGATATCTACTAATTAGATAAGTCTAGAAGGCTAGGAGATCGAATTGAAAGTCTAATTGGGACTCTAAGTTCATTCTAATCCTCAAAACCCTAGCTAAACCTATAAATAGACCCCATATTTCACTTGTGCGACCCTTACTTTTGGCTCGCATGGAACTAAGGTAAAGAGGAAGAATTAGAGGTAAGTTTCTTCTAGGAACTTGTTTATTATACTTAGGTCTAACTCTCCTCAAAATTGTCTTCTAGGAGATCAAGCCTACAAAGAGATAGAAGCCTGCAAAGATGTTGGTTCGGTGCAAACAACTCAGGGAACTGTGCGACTGACCCAGGTTGATCAGGGAATTAGAAGCCCTAAACAAGGTAATTAGATAGAGGTTCTTTAGAACAAATTGTTCCTTTAAGTACCTTCTTTTTACCCTCAAAATTTCACATCTTTAGGTCAAGGGAATCAGGAGATACAAGGGCGTGAAGTTGCTGGTTTAGCATAGGACGTACAGAATTAGGGCTTACTTCCAGTCTGAAAATTGACAACCTAGGAGCACTAACTAAGGTAGGTTATCTCATGAAAGGCTTAAACTCGAAGTCAGGAATAAAAGCCCTCTGATTTCAGTGGATTTCATGCATTGCACACCGTGAATTTTATGATTTATTTGGACTATGCATCTAGTATACTCATGCATAATTCTTAGCCCTAATGAAGTTAAGAAGGAAATTTTCTTATTTACTACACAAACCCATGCATATTTGATGGGAATTGACGCCGAGCATGTACCTTTTCTTTTGCATGTATGTCCTTTTAGTTTGTGTTCATATCCTTGGGAAAGTATATGCGCAATTGTACGGCTTTGTAAGCCAATGTGTCATTCCCACGGATTGTGTGGGTTTCCATGTAATTTGTCAGTAGGACCAGCAAGGGGGCCCTCAGCCCTCTCCCATTGGTCCATGTCACCTTGTGGGGCTGGTCAACCATCATAGGTGGACATCTAGAAGGTTGGACTAGTCATATGCCACATGGGTAGACAAGAGGGGGTAAGAATTTCCATGGTAGGCTACCTACCATGTCAACTTGTCCCCCTTGCCACCCCTTGGTCAATAGGCCGCCCCCCCCCCCCCCCCTTATATATTATTTTTATTTTTTGTGTGTTGGTGGCATGCAATCCAGACCATCCATCTCCCATCCCTAGATCCAAGGGTGGAGGTTGGATTTGATTGGAAGCATATAAAACCTTGTATTTTCCTTTGAAAATTAGTGAAAAGGTTAGAAAATTTGTTGGAAGCCTTGGAGCTCCTTGCGCCTCTCCCCTCTCCCTGGTGTTCTTCCCTCTCAAACCCCCAATTCTAGAGTGGTTTCTATCTTCTATCCCCTCCCCTCTATCTCCGGTGATCATCGGTGCCGCCGCCGCCGCCGTTCGTGCCGCCTTCGAGCCGTCGCGGAGCCATCTTCAAGGTTTTGTCCTGCTGGACAGGATTATAGTCCACGAATTCATGCTCTCTACCACGTGAATATCTCAAGCTGAAATTTTTATGGTGTGTTCCTACCTTGAATCCCCAGTTCCACCTAAAGTTTCAAGTCCAAATTCCATCGTTTAGTATTTTTTTCATTTTCGTTCATCTTTCACTCCCAGATCTGTCTTGTCTCTGTCTATAGTGACAGTAGCTCTGAGTTTCCCATCTCCGACCACCTTTCTGATTTTTGCAAACCCTCCCAATTTTACTGGGAGTTCTATCCATCAACCCCTCACTCCATGAATTTTCCTGATTTTTTATCAGCCATCCATGCATTTTTCAAAATTCATTTTCAGAGCCATCTACAGTGCTGTCAGCCAGTTTCCAGATCCGACTCACTGCTAGTATACAAATCATAACAATTCTTAGACACCTCTAAACCTATCACAAAAAATATTTCCGTCTTCCTTGTTCAATTTCCTACAAGTTTTATGAAGAACACAACTTTTGAATCGGAGGTCTACCTATCAGTCAACGCCAGTTCTCAGATAAGTTCCCTGTTGATCTGAGAATTCGGGCAATGTACAATAGAAGCTTTCAAAATTCGCCAACAAAAAGTACAGATCTGGTTATTTTTCTGTAATCCCATAGGGTTGAAGCCCTTCGAAGCATCTTTCCAACGGCGCCAGTTTCGTGTCGATCCGACATCGGGGCTTATCGCAGCGTCCGTTCTCGCCGGAGCGCCAGCCTGAAAATAGAACCGGCAGATCCGCGGCCGGTTATTCCAACCGGTGCTGATCGGAGCCGCCCGGCCTCCGGTCGGTGAACCAGCGCGCCTCCACTCCAGGAAACGCTCATCCAGGCATCCCCCACTACAGCGGTGCCACCGAGTCCCACACGGCCCCTCCGGACAACACGTGGGCCCCACCGTCACGAGTTCGGGTGCTGCCGAAGCTACGCGTGAAGCCGCCCGTCAACCCGAATTCGGTCCTCCCGGGCCCATTTGTGTAGCACTTTACCTCCCTGCGTGGAGTGGGCAGTAACTCATTGCTGTAATCTTCATGTATTAACTGTTCCGGGAGCACGGTTTTCGATCGGGTCCGTCTTCCCCACCCCGAGCGCGTGAAGGTATCGTATTCGCTCCTTTCTTGGCATTTCACTTATGTCCATATATGCTTTATATGCCGCTGCTAGAGAGCATGTTTTAGGACCTAGCTTGCTATATATTTTCATATCACCGCTACTGCGAGAGAGAGCGAAGCCATCCCGTGACCCGATCCGGGCACGAAAGTGCGAATTGACCACCCTAGCTCTTGCCGGTTTCTCAATCGTGCACGTCCAACGCTTCCCTCGTTAAGGGACAATCACGAGCTCACCTAGAGTCCGAGGACTGCATTCCTCATTCGAGTCGTGTCCGTGGTCCGTCCCGCATCAATATTGTTGGCCTATACTCGTTCTATCATGCTGTAGAAGTTTATATATGTTGATTTCTAGGCATGATGTGTCTTAGATTAATATCTCACCTTTTTATTATTGAGTTTTTCTAATACGGGAGGAAACGGTCTTCCTGTGGACCGCCAGAAAACCCTAGCGGTCGTACAATAGATCGCTTGGCCCAGTGAAACGGTCCTGCGCTAGACCATTTTCATTTTCTGATTTCTGCAATATTGTTAACCCGAAACATATTGCAGATTAGCCATAATTATTGTATGATAAGCCTAATTAACTTAGTTTTATTCCTGGTTTGACTACTTGTTTCCTATATTTAGTTAATTTTCTTGGTCATTATAGTAGATTTCATGTTTTATGCACATTGGTGTTATTTTTAACCTATGTTAATTTATGACCAAAAATCGTATACTCTTGAAATAAATACATGTTTCAAATGATAAAGGATTCATGATTTAACTTGATCGCTGTTATTACTTTCTCTCTCTTCTAAGAGTTATTTTTTTAAGTACATGGCACATATCCCGGTATGATTGTCATTAGTTACACTTTTGCACATTAAGTACACAATCTTGGACTTGATGACCTCTCCTTTGGATATTCCTTCCAACGGACTAGGAAATCTTATTTCAAGGCCTCCGTAAGACTCCGCGAGCCTGGGATTCCCACTAGGATGCCGAGCTGGTTGTACCATTAAAACCTATTGTCTAGAAAAGTACTTACCGGTGTTTTATGAACTCTGGACCTTAGCGGCCATTTGGACGACCATCTGGTTCTGCAAGCGGCCCTTTACTACACCGCTAACGAGTGACAGGCAACCATTCATTAGACCGTATGGGACTCAGAGCAGTTTTTATACATCGATGACTTTATTTTGTCAAACGATCCTGCACTAGACCGCCAGGCGTGCTAAATGGTTCAGTAATAGACCGCTTGGTTCCTGATTATGTCTAACCCGAGGTTTGACCTTTGGGGGTTGGTTTTCTCGAGTTCCTAGATGATCTTAGGATTATCTGGAGCCTAAATTATGTCTAACCAAGTTAAACTTGAATTATGGAATCTAATGAATATACCGTTATGCTGCCGGATCGCCGTCGTGGCATAATATACTTTAAGTCATTCTTTGAACTCATATCAAATTATTGGTACTTTCTATACCTTGGTTACTTTATCATGGAATTATTGTTGAACTTGTACATTATTGGTCACATTATTGTTATAATCATGGAAGTAGCTTGATTTATACTTGAAGATGTAGTTCGAGCACTGATTGTGTTCAAGGACTCTATGCTAGTCCCCTCGGCTGATTGTCGGAAACATACTGTAAACCATGGGATATGATGCTACTGGCGTCGCATTGCGCTGGGAGTACTTTCTTTATAAATAAGTGAAAATCCACGAGACATGATGTAACGACCCAAGATCCTGATACCGGGGAGAGCACGATACCATTTGAATCTTGGCCCGCCGCCCACGAGTCGAGAGGGCTTGGAAGGGCTAAAAGGAGTGTGGAGGTACAAATAAATAGGAAATAAGACATGATAATTCAACAATTAACAGAAATAAATAAACAACTACAACAGCAGAGTCCAGTCTAATAGAAAGTACAGTCTAAAGCAATAAAATGCACCACATGCCAAGTGAACACTCGGCCCAGTGAGCTGGCAGCTAAGAACCTCCGAACAGCACCCTCGAACCTCGAGGAAGAGCCGCCGCACCTGAAACGCAGGGGTGAGCCTCCTGTCACTGGCTCAGTAGGGATCCCGCAGAACCCCAACCGAGAACAACGGCGGCACGGAAAGTAGTAACTACAAGAACAACAGTAGCAGCAGGAACAGTAAACTCGATGGCCGGTAAAAACTCGGCACTACAGCTACTCCTACTGTACCGGTCAAGCAGAAAGAGAAGTCTCAATCTCACCATCGGGAACCGGACCACTCTAACACCAGACCTACCGAGAAAACACTCACGGCAGCTCCGCAGTGAAGGCCTGTCCTTCCAGATAAGGCCAACCTGGACCACGCTGTCCAAGGTAACGTCACAACCACGCTGTCGTAAACACAACTCTAACAAGACGCAACCTCGGTGAAGCCACTAGCACCCTGGCCACTACCTCGGAAACACCGGACGGTCCAAAAAACCACGTCTCGTAGACGGGAAACGAAACCAGAACAGGAGAGTCACGTCTCACGTGACGGGAGTACCTGCCCACCAGAAGCAAGGCCGGATGCGTCCAATGACAGCTTAGACCGCGCCTCGGGTGTCTCCCTCCGGCCCAGCGAGAACTGAGACACCGTACAAGTAACCACAGAACAAGTGACTAGTTGGGGTCGCGCTCGTCAGCGTGGGTCCACTGCCCCTAACCACGTGTGCACACACAGACCGTGCGTCACTGGTCTAGCCCTCTGACTGGTTTTCCCTCAGCCGGACTCTGGCTGTAGGATGTGGGCCCCTACGGTAACCAGTCTAAAAATTGTCTCTCGGGTCAGCCTCGCCACCACTCCCTGGTGGGACCACTCGCGTGTCGGAAGGCTACGACTAGTGGAGAGTCACTGATGTGACCACTCTCCGAAGAGAAACTCTGAGAACTACACACGCACCCTGCGCGAAAGTCGAGAAGAACCAAGTGGCGTCCAGCCACTGGACTCTGGACAGTCCTCTAGACTCACTAAATCCAACGATCCTTGAGTCACAAGACTCGGGGTTATAGATTATGGAAAATCTACTAAAAAAATAAAGAAAAACTATATGCTAAGAATAGGGAAAAGGAGAATTGGGAGCATGCGTGGATGCAAATAGGAGGGTGATCACCAGAGGAGTTACCTCAATGAATGCGAGAGATAGTGGGTGACTTCCTTCTCGTCCGATCGACTGGCCGATGGAGAGAGTCTCTTTGATTACCCTTGCAAATAGAGATAAACACCAACAAAAGTATGGAATTAGATTCACGGTGTAGCACCAAAATCCTGAATATAAATATAACGTGAAGATCATGCGAGTGAACACACCTTTCGGGCGCCAGCCCTTTAACCCCTTATGCAAAAGGGAAGAATAAAAATACTATGAATGAGATAAAGTGCTAGTGTTGCACCGATGGAAGAAGTCTCAACGTGGTTGAGAAAGAGGAATAAAAGAGAGGAAAATGATGCATGCAGAGCTAACAAATGCAGAAAGACACAAAGAAGGAGTAAAGAAAGCCTCTGGGGGATATTCTCCTGTGCGTGCAGTTGCTCTTGATGGGGTTCGGGAAAGAGCCTCCAAAAGATGAAGCCTTGGACGCAGGGAGCTCTTCTCTCTGAGCAACCAGTTGGGCAGCACCTCCCCGTAAAAATTAAAAATCGGCCTCCCTCAGCATGAGCCGCAGGGGCTCTATTTATAGGGGAAAATGGAGTTTAAGTCCAACAACAATTAGGATAGCTTGGTTTTAGCAAGAGATAAACATTGGAAGGAGTCCCTCCTGTCATGGAAAGCTATTCCGAAGTTAAAGGGGCTCAAAACGAGGAAAGAGGGAGGTTCTGGGAAAGTTTGAAATTCAACAAGAATTGACGACCGTACGACAGTCGCTTTTTAAAATGAAGCCCGTGGAGGCGTCGTCATTTAAAGAATTGACGACTTGCAGAGGGGCGCTATTTAGAATTTAACACGAATTTTGGTCGGATTCAAAATCTCAAAATATGGCAATGAAAATGACGACCTGACTAGGGGCGTCAATTCAAAATGACGACTTGCACAGCGTCGTGAATCAAAATAATAAAAAACTAAAAGGAAATGGACGACCGGGCATTCGGCGTCAATTAAATTGACGTCCAAGTGAGGGTCGTTATTTCAAAATATGTAAAACAGGGCCATTTTTCATTTCTCAATATTATTTTCTGATTTTTTTAGGTGGAGGTGCACCTAACTGTGTTGATTACAATTACTATTTTTTCGTATTTTTCTGACATCCGGAAGGCCACCAAATCACCCCTGGAAGAGGGTCAGAATTAATATTAAAATAATCCAAATTTGAAATTGACGACCTTCAACATGTCGTTAATTCCATTTTTTAATTTTTTATTTGATTAAAATCAAAACAACGTCCCTTTCTAAGTCGTTAATTGATAAAAAAAATCTGAAAAATTCTCAGAAAAATCCAAAAAAATGGGAAAATGAATGTAATGGACGCCTCTTCCAAGAGACGTCATTTTTCTTTTTATTTTCTTAAATTTTATTAAGAACAAATGACGCCTCCCCTTATACCATTAATTCTTGAAAAATTCATAAAAATTGAGAAAAATACCCAGAAAATCCAGAAAAATAGGGGAAAATAAGAAAAGGGAGAAAAAAGAGATAAATCCAAGAAAAGTAAGAAAAATCAATCAAACAAAGTTAATTTGAGGGTCAAATTGGGGCATTACAAGGTAATACGAGATGTACTCACAGTAACGTCAATTTTGGCGTGTCTACAGCTGTCCCGCCTTGGCGTCTACTTTGCAAGGGAGTACATCAAACTGAAAAGTAGATGCCAAGGTGTGATGAGACACGCAATTAACATCACTTGATGAGAATTGAATCAAAAGCTCGAGATGAAGTAATCTCGAGAAATTCAATGAAATCAACGATGTTTGGATAAAAGAGGGAGTGTGCACGCGGGCACGAAGGAGATAAAAGAAGATGATCAACTTCCAGCGTGGTGGAAGTACCCCAGGTCACAAACCTGTAGGTTTCACCATTGGGGAGCGGTTACCAGTCAATGTGGACGTGCTGCAACTAAGGTGGATCAAAGGAAAAGGATTGAAATAAGAGGATAAAAATCCAAACAAGGAGCTTTCGAGAAAATGACCCAAAACAGCGATTAAACGAACTGAGGATTCCATTCAGCAATGAATATCTCATATCTTGAAAGATTAAGATCAATTTGACTCTCCAAATCAGCTTATCAGAATGATTTTTCAACGTTGATTCTAAGTCCTATATGAATGCATGCTGGGTTTAAAAAGAAAAATTAAAACAAATGAAAATATAAGATAATCAAAGATAATATTGCTAAACTGTCAAGACTGAGTCAAGAAACTGATTTCGCGAGCTGATACTGAGCTGAAGCCCGTTTATCCACGCATCAACTCGCAAAAGGGAACCATCGTCCCCAGTCTTGGACGGCTCAACGGCCTATCCGTATGACTAAGATTCCTCTAGAATCATCATTATTTTTGATGAAGGGGAACTCAAATTTCAGATTTACCAAAGTCACAAGGTCATTGATATAATCTAGTAGCGTATGTAACATATAGTAAAATGCATACAGGAAGATGGTGGAGCAATGAGCATATGGGGACTGAGATGAGGTGCAAACACCGTGGGGCTTGGATGATGATGCCCGGACGGTGGGACCAAGAGCTTCTTATCCTGCGCTCAAAATTACATTAGCCAAGATATAAAAGATAACAAGCAATGATAAATCATAGCAAGCATAGCATGAATCAAAGAATCAATAAGCAACATAGACATCAAAGCAACCAAAGCTTGGTGTGGATAGCATTCAAGCATGAATCAAAGCGAAACATGTTTAGCATGAATAGCATGAGTTAAATCATAGCATTGCAAAGCATCATTATTTGTTGTTTGTCATGAGGATGACAATCTTGGCATGTGAGATTGAGATTGGATGATCATGATCAAGTAATGCCCGGTGGCAGAGTGATCAAGTGAAATCAGCAGGAGTTTATTAAAAGATTTTGGGAGATGAACGATCAATTAATGTCCAGTATAGAGAGATGACAATCAGGAGTGTCCATAGTGACGAATCATGATGATATTGGGAAGAATCAAAAGATTGATAGCGGTGAAGGGAGAGGACTCATCTCGTGCTCTTGATCCTTTGCAAAATTGTTATTCCTGCAAAAACACCATCAGAAAATATAATGCAAAATTTTGGATTTTAGAATATGCAACTTTTTATTGGTTTAAAAAGATATTCAAATTTTTATGTGGATTTTTAGAAAATATTTGAATTTTTTTGTGAATTTTTAAAAACATTCATTTTTTTTTGGATTTTGATCATGAAATATTCAATTTTTTTTGGATTTTGATTAGGAAATTTTTTTTGATTTTGATCAGAAAATATTCAAATTTTTTTTGAATTTTGATTAGGAAATATTCTTTTTTTTTGGATTTTGATCAGGAAATATTCAATTTTTTTAGATTTTGATTTAGACTTTGTTAATGTAACATCAAAGGGTGTTTTTGAACCACTGGCTAGGGGTCCTCGTTCCTTCCCCTTTCGCTAAAAAATACCCAAAGTCGGGCGTGCATTTAAAGGTGGCGCCCTACAGCCGACTGTCCATAGTTAACGGTGCCCCTACCAAGGCCATACCTGAGAAACATTCTGTCTTAGAGGGAGAAGAGAAGAACAATTGGAGATAAGCTTTATGCAGGATGGGAGATATCGAGACTTAAATTCCTTCCGGGGTATTACCCCTCAAAGAGGTAGTATGTTGCGCCGGGGCTTTGTGCCTTTGATTTTTAGACCCTTGACATGCATACGACCAGGGTTTTCCCTGCGGAACTTTGCCTCTCTTGACATGCCATAATTCATATTTTTGCATTTATCGAAATCTTGACTTGATTTTCATAATAGCCCTTTTTGGCTAGATGTATCATGAAATTTGATTTTAGTTTGGGTCAAGACTGCCCCTATTTGAGACTTCTCTCGTATTGGGGATTACATAGGTTGGTCATTTCATCCGTCAACATCTTGCCCCTGCATTCGGCTGAGTAAAGAAGAGAAAAGACTTTCAGATATACTCATGGCATGGCCAAAGTATCAACGGTGTTTTATCAAGGAGCCGGCAAAAGGGCACCGTGAAGTGTGTGGAATGCCCAGCTAAGGGTTGCTCTTAACAAGCGGGGAGAGAACGTCGAATTCCCAACGCAGGGTTCTTATTAACCAAAGTGCTACAAAGGCAAGCCTAAAGACTCTTTTCAGTTTTTTTTTAAAGATGAAATTTAATAAAGATAAATTCCTAGGATAAAGGCTTAAAATATCACTCTTAATCATGTTAAGAAGCACTTCACTTTGAAAATCATGCGTGAAGCAATGAGATAATGATATCATAAAAATGCTTACTTACGTCAACATTTTACCTTGCGATCTTTATTGAAGCAGCTGCCGCGAGAGGCGGGGTTGATCATCGTGGGATAGTCCTCTTAGGCAGATAAAAGGATTGGAAGTAAAGGATTTGGAAGTGGCTTAACAAGAAGGAGTGGTGCCAAGACCAGACTCAGACGAATAAGGAGAAAAGGAAGAGAGGCAAGGGCTAGAACTCCCTTGCTAAGGCGCGGAGACCCTGATCACATGGAACGGTTTACAGAAGAAGCAAAAAATTAAGAAGAGGAGTAAGGACTAAAGCCTCGGAAGCAGTGGGAGAAAGGGCAGATGCCCAAAGCAGTGGATGTGGAAGAAGTTGGGTCGGACCCAGGATCAGGAGGAATTAGAAGAAGAAATTGATAGATGGAAAGAGGCGGATCCGGAGGGTCTGGAGGCAGAGGAGGAGAATCATGAGGGGAAGAAGAATCCGGAGGATCTGGAGGGATAAGATATCGAGGGACGCGGTGCCCTGGGAGAAGAGAAATATCCGGAGGTTCCGGAGGAGTGGAATTAGAAAGGGCGTGATGCCCTAAAAGGAGGGATAAAACACCTGGAGGTTCCAGGGAAATAGCAGGAAAGGGGGCGCGATGCCCCGGGAGACTTAGGGAGGAAAAACTTGGAAGGACGCGAGGCCCTGGGGGGAGTGGATTAGAAGAGGATGGAGAATATGGAGGTTCCGGAGGAATGGGATAGGAAGGGTCGCGGTGCCCGGAAAGAAGATAGAGAGAGTAAGATGGAGAATCTGGAGGTTCCGGAAGGATGGAATCAGAAAGGGCATGATGCCCTGGGAGGAGAGAAAGATCCGGAGGGTCCGAAAGTGGAGGTGGTGAGAGGCGCGATGCCCCAGAATGGAGATCCGGAGGTTCCGGAGGAATAGAATCAGAAAGGGCATGATGCCCAGGGAAAATCAGTGGGAAACCCGGAGGACCCGGTTGTGAGGGTGTAGAGGGGTGTGATGCCCAAAGTGAGAGGTCCGGAGGTTCCGGAAGGATGAGACACCATGGGGCGTGATGCCCCAGAAGGACAAGGGAGAAATCCGGAAGGTCCGGATGCAAGAGTTGAAAAGGGGCGCGATGCCCTGAGAAAAGATTGGAGAGGGTGCAATGCCCGGGCAGTGTAAGGGGACCCGAAGATCCTGAGGATGAAGATGAATAAGATGGGAAATGCGGAAGATCCGGAGGTTCCGGAAGGCGGGGAAGATACGGGTCCGGAAACCAGGGAAAGAAGAAGTGTAAATGTATGTGAATGCAATGCAACAGATGCGATGAATGCATGAAATGCAAAGAATGTGAAGAATATGAGGGATGAGAGGATGACATCCTCCTCTTTGCCTGTGGAGTGGCCCATGAAAAATTGATGATAGATGTGAATGTGGGTGAAGTTGAATAGAAGGTGGAAGGCCCCTTAGCGGAAGCATGTCTGCCCCTCCACGGCAGTAAAAGTGTACAATCGGATAAAATCAAAGTCTGTGATGAAGCTTTAACAATCAATGCCAACTCCCTTGGAGGGTGAAGAGTGACAATGTGAGAGAATTGGAAAATTAGAGCGTGAAGCATTGTCATATCCAAGGATTGTGGTGTTTGAAAAGTGTTGAACAAAGCGGGCGTTCGCCCCTTGTATGAAAGAGAATTCCAGATTGAAGGATCGAAACAAGGGGTGCCCTGTCCGGCCCTTGGACATAGACTTATACGGCATCAACGCTTGGCATTCTCTTCTGGCGAGCAGCGGCGGGGACTTGGCCTCTTCAACCATGCTCGGAACGAAAACACAGATTGGCATTCGGCAAACAAATTCTTGCATCTTGAATAGCGCGGTCGTGGCCAAATCCTTCCTGCCCGGCTCTTGATCATCTTCGACACATGTGCTTGACGAAAGCCCCCCATTCCGAGTGGTAGAGGAAGGTGAAGCGGAGGCGGAAGGCTCCACAGGTGGTGGTGTAATGGAAGGTGTTGGCAATTGGGTGAGTGGAAGCGGAGATCCAAACACGTCGAGCTTCCCCCTTTGCTTGGAGGCAGTTAGGGTTGGCTCGAGTGCAAAAAGAGACAGATCCTGCTCAGGATTAACCATGGGTAAAGGTGAAGGGTTAAGTGGTGGAATAGGAGTGTCTAGGTTACGGGTTAAAGGTATAATGGAGGGCCGAGGTGGCAGTAATGGGAGGTTAATTGAGGAAGGTTCGGTGGTGGGTTTGCTGGAGGCCGGTGTTGTGGAGGTTGATGGTGGAGTTGATGGAAGTTTGGTGGAAGGCTCGACGGAGGCTGGTGTTATGAAGGTTGATGGCATAGTGGTAGGTATAAAAGAAGGGGGTTTAGTGCGGAGGAAACGCCGCATGTGGCGAACGGTGTTAGGGATAGAAGGTGACTCACGATGTGTCGGTGTGGGTGATCGAAGTATCGACCCATCATCGTAACACCAGTAAGTCTTAGAAACGGGGGTTGGATTGGGGATGGTGGCTTCGTCCTGAGCAAGGGGTTCATCAAGTGGTAGCGAAGGGAGAGGGAAGCGAAGGAAACTCGGAAGGGGTGCTTGCAAAGCTTCGTCGTATGCCGCCTCAAATTCTTCAATCACCGGTTCTTCATTAGCAGGTTCAAGTGAACACCGTAGTGAAGGCGTGTATGTGGGTGGTGGAATGTAATGGTATTGTGTATGTGGAGGTGGAGGGCCATATGCGTGAATTGTGTGAATGTGTGGAGGATGGGCGGCATCCACTTGAACGTTGAAACCCGCCGGCTCTTGTTTGCTTGCATTGTCGATGCCGTAGTCGTCTCTCCTATCCTTCCAAGCTTTCTCCATCTTTGTAATGTCATTCAGAGCGGCGTGGAGGGGATTGACTGGAGTAGAAGGAGCGGGCCGTGGGCTCGTAACCCTCTTTAATTGTTCCTCCAACGAAGTGACTTTGTCGAGAAGCGTTTGTTGGAGGGGTGTGACCTGAGTAACAAAGAGTTGGCAGGGCCTTGAAGAAGGGGCCGCATAAAAAGGCCGTGGAGGGGGCGTGACGAGCTGACCCAAATGAGGACCCGGCCGGGCCAGGTTGGAAGGAACAGATGGGCCTTGGGGCCGTGAATAGGAAGGAATAGAAAGAGGCGGGTGATGGGCCACCCGAAGAGGAGTATGTGTAGATGAAGGAGGTGGGTGATGGGCCACCCGAATAGGAGTAAAAGGAAGATGAGATGAATGAGATGCGCCCTCAACAGCGGCATGAAGGGCTTGAATATGCTGAGGGGTGAGATGATCTAAGGCGTGAATGATCTGGGAGACCTTCTGATCGTAGGGAGGAGACGTCCCCGAAGGAGTGATGGCTCGCAACTGAGGCAAGGGACCATGAGATTGGATATTGCCCATGGGTGGGGCAAAACCGTGAAAGTGAGGGCGTGGTCCCTTTAAAAGATTATGGTGAGAGTTGTGATGAATATGTTGAAATTGAGGGGAATAAGATGTGCTAGGTTGATCACCCTCATGAACATTAATTGAGTTAAACATGTTGACTTTCTTATCAAGGTAATCCAAACAATTCAATGTGCAATCAAAACAGTTCACAGAGATAGCAAACAAGTTGGGATGGTTACCTTTGATTTCTTTTATTTGAACCTTGGCGAATTAATTGATTTTTAACCAAATGGATGTGATCACTCAAGGTCTTGAACATAGTTTCAAATATGGTTTTCCTTCGATGCCATCTAGGTTGTATAGGCCAACTAAACTCGGGGACTTCAATGGTACAACCTGCCCAAGCGTCCGTGAGGGAATCCACGGGTGTGGAGGCTTACGGAGGTCTTAGACAAATAGGTGCCAGTCCATGAGACGGAACGCTCAATGGAGGGCCCCTATAAGTCCAAGAAGGGGTGTGGATCCTAAAGTGTGGGGAGAGGAGGTCTCCCAAACCGATGCCAATGCTAATGCAAAAGAAGAAAAAAAAGAACACACAGAATGATGCAAACAATAGTATGTAAAAGATAAATAAGAATTCACATAAAAAACAAATATGTGACAACTCAAAGGAAGGGTGACAGGATGAATGCTAAGGCACAGAGACAACAAAATGAATGACACAGATGAACAGTGATGTGAAGCCAATAGGGGATAACATAACCGAATGCTAATGCCAAGGGGGTGACAAAATGGGTGTTAATGCACAGGTTAAAAAAATGTATGTTGATGCACTAATAAAAAATGAATAGTGATGCACAAATGAAAGCAAATAGGCAACAGAATGGTGGGCTCTAGAAACCAATGATAATGCAACAGATAAACAAAGTGTCGAAAGAATGATGCCAAAATGTAAATGATTGGTGGTGAATAAAATGTCAACAGAATGATGTGAATGATGCAACCAATTTTGTGCTTACCAGAATGATCTCCACTTTACAAATGTATAAATGCATAATAGTGTAAACGAGAAGGCCCATTGATGTGGACTCAAATGGCATGCAACAGAGAGATGAAGACTAAACAAACGTATGAACAGGGACAATGGGATGATGGGAATGAATTGGAGGATGCAGCACATGACAATTATGAATGTTAATTTGCAATGCAAGCTGACAGAAATGTGGGGCTCAATATGCAAGATGGTGAATGCAACAGTGTGGTGTATCACACATGCACTAAATAAATGGACTAAATGGGCAGAGAAAGCACCAGATATAAATATGCAAACATGCAAATAGAGAATTCGCGTCTGTTACTGTCGGCGCTAAATTCAATGCGCGCCCAATGCTCTGGATGCAATTTTTTTGTCTTTGTTTTATTTTTTTTTAGAAAAAAAAACAATATACAAATGACAATCACTTGGGAGAATAAGAGGGAAAGAACGCTCGTGGAGCACTAATGGGTGATGCACCGTGGGTGCAAGAGGGAGATGGCACTCGTGGGTGTGAGCGACGTCACGCGGTTCGGGGTGCGAAGAGGACGCGGAGCGCGCGGGCTCCTTCTTTTTGTTTGCTGCAACACAGAAATAAGAGAAAAGAGAAGGGGCCACCACGGGAGATTGCTCCGGCGGGGAGAGCATGACAAATGTGATATAGCAAGATATGGGGGTTAAACGGCCATAGCGGGAAGTGACTCGCCGCGACCTCAGGGGACGGGAATGGTGCAGAAATTAAATAGCAGGAATTGAAACGGCCATTGGGGAAGTGACTCGCCGCGGCCTCGAGAATATGAGCAGATAAGAAGATAGCAGAATATAAAGAGAATATAAAGAGCGGGAATTTAAACGGCCATTGGGGAAGTGACTCGCCGCGGCCTCGAGAATATGAATAGATAAGAATATGACAGGATATAAAGAGAATTTAAACGGCCATTGGGGAAGTGACTCGCCGCGGTCTCGAGAACATGAATAAATAAGAATATAACATATAAGAACGGGAATTTAAACGGCCATTGGGGAAGTGACTCGCCGCGGCCTCGAGCATATGAGCAGAATATAACAGAATATAAAGAGAATATAAGAACGGAAATTTAAACGGCCATTGGGGAAGTGACTCGCCGCGGCCTCGAGAACAAGATGTGATCGCCAGGGGCCGAAAGGCCCCAAAATGAAGAAAGTGATCGCGCCTACCTCAAGAGCGGGAGATGGCGGGTTGCTTCTTCCTCCCCCTTCGGCCGGCCGACGGAGAGGGCTTTCCTTGGGTACCCTTGCAAAACAACGACAAACAAGTAACGAGTGGATTAGAAAGATGAAGTGTAGTATTCAAATCCTTGCGATAAAAAATAACGAAATGATGGTAAGACACACACCTGGTTGGTGTTGTCTTTTAAACCCCTCTCGGACTCGAGTAGGAGAAAATGAGATGATGGATGCAAGAAGTATATAAGAAGAGGCGCCCTTATGAAGGGGGATAGATGATGCGAGATGATGAATGCAAAAGAACTAAGAAGAAAAGGAAAGGATTGGCTTATTGGATGTGCCGATGGTGAAATCCGGCGGAGCTCCGGCAGCGTAGGGATGGCGTGGAAGCGCGGTGGATGAAGACGACCTTCCTCTCGCGAGCGTGGGCACCCGAGAAGCCGGCAGAACCTCCACCTACAAAAGACCCCACGGGTTAGAAAATGACTCCGGTAGCCTCTGGGCTCCGGCAGCCTATCGGATCTCTTCGAAGCTCTTCCAGAACTGAGGGGGTGGGCCTCTATTTATAGGGCTCCGGAGGGTGGAGGCGTCCAGGACCCTGGACACCTCCATCAGGGCCGAACTAATATTTTATTCTATTTTTATTAATTTTTTTGGAATATTTTTGTGGAGGCGTCCAGGGCCCCGGACGCCTCCAACAGGTCCATCGAAAATCGACGACAGCCGCACGCGGTTTGGCACAACGCGTGATTTTGTGAGTGGCGTCTCGTGATTCAGAAATAGGCGCGTCCAGGTGGCTGGACGTCTCTATAATTTAGATTTTTTCACACACGACAAACCGTCGTTCGGTGGCCGGCGCCCGTGAGAGAGTTGATGGAGGCGTCCAGGGGCCTGGATGCCTCCAAAAATATATTATTTTTATTTTTGTTGTTTTGTCTTTTATGCCAAGGCTGGCATTTTAATTTTTTATGTTTGTTTTTATGGAGGCGTCCAGGGGCCTGGACGCCTCCATGAATATGTATTTTTTTTATTATTTTTTGTCTTTTATGCCAACTGGCACTTTACACATTTTTTGTATTTGTTTTTATGGAGGTGTCCAGAGGCCTGGACGCCTCCATTAATATATATTTTTTATTTATTTTTGGGCTTTGAAAAAATAAAAACAAAAATAAAATAAATTTAAAGAATGGGGGCGTCCAGGGGCCCGGACGCCCCCATTAAGACCCACCCGGGTCCTCAGTCGGTTGCCGCCCGGCAGACACCCTTCTTGGTTCCGGAACTCCTGACGCGTCTGACTGGTGTTGATGCCGTCCGAATGCCGTGACGAGACGATTCCGGATGCCGAAAAGGGCAGAAGAAGACTCAAGAAAAGGAAGCACTCAAGTGAGTTAAAACGCGTAAGCCGTCGCGGGGCGTTGTATAGTAATATGAGACTTTCTCAGGAGACGTCAAGAATGGCGTGTCTACAGCTGCCCCGCCTTGACGTCTGCTTTGCAAGGGAGCGACACGTAGTGGAATGGTATCAAAGTGGAGTGAAATGAAGTGGGAGCGGACTGATAAGTTGATGCCAAGGTGTGATGAGACACGCTTTTGACGTTACTGTTTGGAATCTTTCCTGAAGTTTCAATGAGGCGACCTTGAAGAAGGTCTTTCAAATATTGACGATTGCTTGGACGGAGATCAAATAAGGGAGGGTGAGATGTGCGCTCAGGCACGAAAAGGAGACCAACTTCTCGGTGTGGAAGTACCTGGGTCATAAACCGGAGGTTTCACCTTTGGGGAGCGGTTACCAGCCAATGTGGAAGTGCTGCGGCCAAGGTGGGTCAAGCAAGGTAAAAAGGAATATCTGAGGGTCTGTCCAAACAAGGGTCTCCTTTGGAAGAGCAGCGTAGAGCCGTTTCAAGGAAACTCAGTATTTCATTCGGAGTGGAATATCTCATATTTGTAGGAATTGAAGCACAACGGCCTTCGCAATCGAATCACTTGAATGATCTTCCGCAATAAATCAAAATCCTATATGAATGCATGCTGGGTTAAAATAAAAATTTAAAACAAACTAAAATAGAAAATAGCCAAGGATAATATTGTCAACTTGTTAAGAACGGGTCAGGATACCGATCCGGTGAGCCGACACTGAGCTGGGGCCCGTTTATCCGCGCACCAACTCACTGAATGGAACCGTCGTCCCCATGCTACCACAAGTTAACGGCCTATCCGTACAACCCAAATTCTTCCGGGATCATCACTGTTTTTGTTGAAGGGGAACTCAAATCCCAGATTTGTTCGGGTCGCAAGGTCCTTGACATGTTCTAGTAGCGTAGGTATCGTATACTATGATGCATGACATGGTGGGACCAACCATTGAAAGGTGGGACAGGAGACAGGACAAAGACGTCCGTTAGTAAAACCTGCACAGACTAGCAAAGGTTAGCAACATCAGAAAGTAGCAGAATCACAGCAGAATCGCACCACAGTACAAAGGAGATCCAGACAAAATCTTGACAATGACCACTGATGTGACATGTTCCGTCCTGTAGCGATCTTCCCTTCCTATAAGAACTCCCCTTAGGCTAGTTCATTCAAATGCACCAAGGTGGGTTTTGGAAGCTCAGGAGAGGAAAGAGAGGAGAATCTAGAGATTTTCAGGATGGAAGGAGAGTCTTCCCGCGTTATGAAGAGGAGCAGGCCTAGCAGCGAGATCAGGCGACTCTCCGACCTCGAGGGTCATTTGAGTGGGACGATCATGTCGCATATGGTAAGCTGATTCATTTCAAATTTCTCCACGTGAACCTTCTTCTTACTACCTTCCTTTCTTCTTCTTTCTTTTCTCTTCCAGCCATATCCACTCTTCCCAGGCCCGAGGAAGTTTTCCAAACTGCCATGGCTTTCAAAGCTAACTTCCAACATCTCCATCGGCATGAGGGCCATACTCTCGAAGTGGCATCTGCAGGGGCTCCTTATTCACGCCAAACACTATGAGAAGATTCGTATGGACTGGGCGGCTATGGGCGCACTAGTGGAGATCTGGCATCCCCAGACCCACACTTTTATCTTCCCGACCTTCGAGGTGACCATCCTCCTCGAGGAGGTGGAACTTCTGCTCGGATTGAAGAAATTCAAGAGTGACGGGAAGGTGAAGGCTATGCGGATGCTGACACGGGGGACTTCCGAAAGCGTCTTGGAAGCTTCATGCCGCCCGACGCAGCCAGAAAGGTCCGTACTCAAAAGGGGATCGATCTCCAAAAGCTTGCGGAGTGGGTCATGGACGCCCTGAGAGGGTCACCAGACGATGACTATTTGGAGGGAATCATGAAGGGGTTCACCATTTGTCTGGCGGGTGCTCTCTTGTTTCCTTATACCGACAACATGGTGGAGGAAGACCAACTGAGTGCTATCTGCGGGATCTGGCGTGGAAAAAGGGTGGGACCCGCTGTCCTCGCCTACCTGTATAGTGGCCTTACTGCCTCGAGCATGGGTAAGCCTCCTTTTGGTTGCGCACTTGTCCTGAATTGCTGGCTTGATTTGCACTTCAAATTCGACCACCGCGAGGGAATGCCAACTGCTTCGAAGCTCTTCCAACAAAGCCCTCTTCATCACATAGCCGACGTGTTAGGCTTCGGTGGTACTGTAGTGAACCGCGTTCCGTGGCTGAAGAAACGCGAAGACTGGCGGTCTCACTTCCGCACCGTGACACAAGGCTTCTTTACTTGCGCACCGGCATGTTTGCTTTCGCTAGATCTTCTCATGAGGCCTTCTCCCGAAGTTGATCTTCAACTGATCGGTGCGACCGAGTTCGTCCTTTATAATGCGCATCGGTGCTGCCTCCAGATTGGCATCCCACGCCATTCGTTCCCGCTACCGACTGGCATTGTTCCTTTGAAGAAGAGGGAGTTGGGCACTGAAGCGGATGCGAAGGAAGCGAAAGCTGTCAAAGCTCCCTGGAAGACAAGTGTTGCGGGAAAGGCCTTAGCGCACGTGGGGGAAGAGTGTGAGCTGTGGAGGGCTTATGTAACCGAACTGGGGAGGTTAAGGCCTAAGGCGCCTAAGCCCCTGATGTAGCTCATTCTGCTTTTCTGATGGAATAAAACCTGGCATGGATGTTTTGGGACCCCCGTCCCCTTAATTATTATTATCTTTTTTGTGGTTTTTCTTTTCTTTGTGTTTTTTCTTTTGTTTGGATTATATACATACTCTTATCTCTTTTACTTTTATTATATATTTTTTATATATTTTTTTAAAATTTTTATTATGGGGGCGTCCAGGGGCCTGGAAACCCCTAATTTTTTATTTTTGATTTTTTTAAGTTTTTTGTTTTGGGAGCGTCCAGGGTCCTGGACCCCCCTAATTTTTATTTTATTATTTTTTTTGATTTTTTGTTTTGGGGGCGTCCAAGCGCATGGACGCCCCTAATTTTTTTGAATTTTGAAAAAAAAAAGTGGGGGCGTCCAGGCGTCTGGATGCCCCAAACAGAGTGGTTTCTATATAAATGGGGGGGCCTCACCCCCTGCTCACTTGTACTGTTCATTCTGACGACCCAGTCACCCCAGACGACCCATTCTTAGTCCCAATGGAGCGAGGAGGATCGAGCCGGGGTCCAGAGAAGCGGAAACGACGGGCTCGTCGTCCGAGGAGGCTGAGGGATGGTGCCGAGGAGGCTGCAGCGGCGGAGGAGATTGCCGCGGGTGAGGAGGCTCTTCCTTTGGCCTTGGAGGCTGCAGTGGATGCTGGCGACGCGGCAGAGGACGAGCACGATCCGGTAAGCCCCTTAGACCTCCATTCTATTGGTTCACTGGGTTAAAAGGGCGGACGAGAGGCTGTGTGGAGAACGCCGGGTGTGAGGGAAGGAGGCGTCCAGGGGCTGGACGCCTCCACATTTTCTTTTTTGTTCTTTTTTAATTTATTTATTTTCGTAAATAATAAAAAAGAATTAAAAAAAGGAGGCGTCCAGGGAATGGGACGCCTCCATGATAATATATATATATTTTTTATTTATTTTTGTTTTTTTTGGGTTTTTCTAAAATTAAAATAAAGAAAATGTAATGGAGGCGTCCAAGGTGTTGGACGCCTCTAAAAAAAACATAAATATTTTTAAAAATAAAAATAAAATAAGATAAATAAGTAGTATATACAGTGTTATTGTTTATTACTATTCATAATGCTGATGTGTTCTTTTGTTGGTTTTGTGGTGTGCAGGGCGTGATGAAGGGCCGGATCAGCTGGTCCTTAGTGGTGGCAGCATACCGTGGGCTGCCAGACTTCCAGAGGGCGCGTGTGGACGCCATGGGCTTTGGAGCTTTCCTTAGGATCGAGCCCTTCCGGCTCGACCTTCCTCTTATCCAGGCATTGAGGGAGCGGTGGCACGCGCCGAGCCGAGCGTTTCTGATGCCCTGGGGGCACATGGTGCCGTCACTGGAGGACGTGGCTCGGATCACCGGGCTACGGGTGGACGGAGAGGCGGTGAGCGGGGTCACCTACCCCGACTACCGAGAGAGTGCCCTGGACCTGCTGTGGTTAGAGACGAGTGTGACTGACAGGGACAGCAGGGTAGTTGGCCGAGTGGAGATCATGGAGGCGCTCGGATTCGTTGACCCGCGCCAGCGGGTTAGCGAGACTGGAGCGGAGTTTCTGGCACGATTGGAGGGAGATGCCCGTGCAGCTTTCACCCAGGATCCGAGCGAGAGGGAGCTGGTGGATCTAGACCTCCGGAGGTTTCTTTTCTTCTTCTTGGGCCGCCTTCTGCTGGGGACGAAGGGGGATGGCATCCACTGCCGTTTCCTCGGATCTTGGCGGATCTGGACAGAGTGGGACACTACGCGTGGGGAGCGGCTCTGCTTGCCCATTTGATTGCTGATCTCTCCCAGACTTCGGAGAAGGAGACGACAGTCAGTGGCTTCGCACCTTTTCTCCAGGTAAACATTTTATTTATGCATTCCACAGTTAAATATGCAATTATTGTACTAATGATGTATGATGATGCAGGTGTGGAGCTATTACTATTTCCCGATGGGGAGGGCTAGGCATGGGAACAGGAGGGCCGTGCCTCTGGCGCGGCGGTGGAGGCCGGTCGTGGTTGCAGCACCCCACGGCTACCAGCTGGCGTCACTTCGTCGGGAGCTGAGCGAGTATCCCGAGGCCATGGTATGATGCGTATGATTTTTTGTGTTTTCTTATGTGACTGAATGGCAACTAATATGATGTATGTATGGTGATGCAGGTGGTGTGGAGACCCTACCTGGGCATGGGCGACGCTGGCCAGCCTTGGGTTGTAGCGGGTCTTCCTCGTTTCAGGCGGGACGTGTGGGTCCATTGCCTGAACGAGATCGAGCCGCTTCGGCTGAGGCTGGTTATGAGGACGTTGGGGCTAGCCCAGGAGTGGGTTGATGTAGAAGAGCCGGCCCGCATCGGGCGGAAGACCAAGGGGAAGGCGAAGATTGTGGACTGGCGTACGCGCTTCCCAGCACAGTACCAGGACTGGCAGCAGGGCGGGGTCCCAGTGGTATCCCATGTACAGGACAGCACAGATTACATGAGACGATATCGAGCTACGTACGGGGACCGCCTCTCCTTGGGTGGTATGGCAGGGGTAAGTGAAATGAAAATGCTTCACCCTTCTATATGTATATGCATGTGGCAGTAACTTATGTGCAATGCATGATGCTCGTGACAACATGATTGCCGACCTGCGGGCCCAGCTAGCAGACGCCAGGCGGCAGTTAGTGGCCATCCGACAGGAGTTGGAGATCCTGGTGAGTCTATGCAATGCATTTTTTTGTGACCTAGATTTTTGATGCTTAGCCTTTGACTGACGTTTGCCCCGTGTTTCAGCGGGCCCACCAGACAGCGGCAGCCAGGACGGCTGGTGGAGCGGGTTCCAGTTCGCGGGGCCCTCCTCCGGAGGTTTCTGCCCTCCAGGAGCAGCTGGCGTATGCGGTGGCTCGGGCTGAGGAGGCCGAGCGTGACCGCGAGGCTCGAGTGAGTGCTTGCTTGGCCCTGACCCTCTTCTAGCTGCTTTCCTTCTATCACTGCTCTCTTACGGTGCATGCGTGCTTTGACAGGTGGCCGAGATTCGGGAGGCCCTGGCCCGTGCTGTTCGTGCTGAGCAGGAGCGCGATGCCTGGGTGGCAGAGCGTGACGCCCGGATTGCGGAGCTAGAGGAGGAGCAACGACGGGAGGCTGAGGAGCTCCTCGTGACGTAGTGGATCTGCGGATCGCCCTCGAGCTGTCAAGGAGGGAGGCGATGAGGGAGAGAGAGGGGAGAGAGAGGGATAGGGAGAGCGTGGAGAGAGAGAGGGAGAGGGATAGGGAGGAGCGATAGCGGGATCAGACCGAGAGGAGGGCTCTGGAGACCCAGCTGCTGGAGCTCCGATTGAGTCTTGGCACGGCGGAGGGGAGACTTCGGGAGAGCGAGGAGCGGTACCAGAGGGCGAAGGAACGCGGGGCGCGACTTCGTCAGTCTGGTTCTTTTTCCATGGGCAGCTATCTGGTTTCTTCGGCCGAGGAGCGTCGTCGGGCCTTCGAGGCTGGAGTGCCACCGCAGGGCGAGGCGAGCACGGCTTCTCAGGGTTCGCAGAGGCCTCAGAGGCCCCCTAGGGATCCCCGTCAGAGGAGGGAGGAGAGAGATGACCAGGAGGGTGGTGGTGAGAGTTAGAGAGTTGTTTGTACACCCCACCGTCCTCACTGTATGATGTACTTTTGACTGTTTGTATGAAATGGATTTCGTGTGGTTCCTTTTGTCGTGTGCCCTTTTCCTTCCTGCACTTTCTTTACACCACGTTGTTCACGCTTCACGGGACTTTGCCCTGGACAGGAGGGAACTACTTTGCATGGAGGGTTTTTTGTTCCCTTTTTTTTTTCGCTTTCTTTTGGGCGCGTCCAAGCGCGAGGACGCGTCTTAATCCTCAAATTCAAATTTAAAGCGACGGGTGGCCTTCCTTCTCCGTGCCTTACCCGCAAACGAGCCCGCCTTCCGCCGAAACTTGCTCGCCCGTCTTTGTCTTCTTCCCCTCGATCGATGGAGTTCGGCGGTCCTGACCATGGTGAAGGTGGAGAGGGACGCGGGACCCCTCGCCCGAGGAGGGACGCGCCAGAACATGGAACGACGTCCATGGAGGAGGAAGGGCCGCTTCGGGCCCCCGAGGGACCCGAGGGGCCCGATGTCGCGGAGGGAGGTGAACACGGTCTGGTAGGTCCTCCGATCTCTTCCTCTTTGATCATTTTGAGTTTTGAAGCGAGCCGTGCGAGGGGGGAAAGGGTTCGGCGAGTGTTGCACTCAAATGATGGACGCGTCCTAGACAGGGGACGCGTTCTTTGTTATGATGCGAGGACCCTCTTTCTTGGTGCAGGACATGGCGAGGACCCTGGGCCTGGCCGATGAGTGGGCGAGTGCGGACGAGCCGAGCCGCGTCAGGAGGGAGAGTCGCGGCAAGGCGAGGCTCGAGGACTGGCACGTACGTCTCCCTGGACAGCAAGGGAGTGTATTGGTGCAGGACAGCGCCGACTTCCTGCGGCGGCAGAGAGAGAGTTATGCGGGGCTTCCCCAAGCTGGGGACACACGTGGCATCGGCGGCTCGCGCGCCCAACTGTCAGAGGCTAGGCGGCAGCTGGCCGTCGCTCAACATGAGCTGTCGCTCCTGGTAAGTTACGTGCCGCACTTTTATCTTCAGATTTTGGAGTTTCACTGACGGCCGTTGTTTATTTTGTTCCAGCGTGCCCAGCAGACAGCGACGGCGGGATGATTGGTGGCGCATCTTCCAGTTCCTCGGCCCCTTTTCTCGAGATTGCCTCCCTCCGGGAACAACTTGCCGGTGCGGTGGCCCGGGCGACCCGGGCGGAGGAGGAGCGTGATGCCTGGGTGGCGACTGTAGCGGAGCTGCGACATCGCGGTGAGGAGAGACCTTTTCCAGACATCCTGGAGTTAAGGGTTCTTCTGCAGATGATGAGGAGAGAGGCAGAGAGAGAGAAAGCTGAGAGAAGGTCCGAGCGACAGCGGGATCAGACCGAGAGGAGGGCCTTGGAGGCCCAAGTGAGGGAGCTCCAGCTGGGCCTTCAGGCCGTCGTGCAGAGGCTAGGAGGGATGGAGACGCGCTACGAGAGAGCGCGAGAGTTCGGGGAGCGACTGCGCCAGTCTGGTCGCTTTGCCGCTAGTGGCTTCTTTGCCACGCCAGGGGAGGAGCAGCGAGTCACTGCTGCGGAGCAGGCGCCAAGAGGCGAGGCAGGTGCTGCTGCACGAGGATCCCAGAGGCTTCTGAGGGACCCGCACCTCAGGGGAGAGGAGGGGAGCGCCCAGAGAGATGAGTGATGGTGAGGATCGGCGAGCTGGTGGACTCGCCTCCTCTCTATGATTGTAGTGTTTATGACAGCTTATGTAGAATTATGAATGGAGTGATTTGATTTTCTGCTGCTCGTTTGTTCTCTTGTGCATTCCTTCTTCCCTACACTTCCTCTCCTTTGCACTGTTCCCATGTGATGGGTCTGCCGAGACTCAACGCCGAGCGGAGAATCGCGTCTTGTTGTGACCATTTTCCACGGGAATCTGCCGTCGAAGTCAATAATGACGGCCCTAGCCCCTTTTCCCGGATGTTGTGTCAAATTTTGCGGACGTCCTCCAAAACATGATAGGGTTTCCCTAGACAACATAGGGGGCTAGTCGTCATATTCTTCGTCCAATCAATCACCCTGTGCGAGCGGTGAAGTGACACACGGGACCGCATGGCAGGTGCCTCATTGCGAGGGCTATCATTAACAGGTGATGGAGGCAATCTTGGCCTGCACTCCTTCCATTTCTATAAATTCTTGTCCCTTTTATCCTCCCAGGTATATCGAGAGCTAACTCGAGGAGCACAAGTTCTCACGGGAGAGGAGGAGTTCAAAATTCCGAGAGTTGGATGGAGGGCGAATCTTCCCACTCCTCGAAGAGAAGCAGATCCAGTGGTAGTAGTTCCAGGAGGCTTTCGGACCTCGAAGGGCACTTCAGCGAAAGGGCCCAATCACAACTCGTAAGCCAAGTTTTCTTGCCCCCCTTTTTTTCATTCTTTTTTCTTCCTTTCTTTCTGACCAAACCTCCTCTCCATTCCCTGCATGCGTAGAGTGTGATGAAATCACAGATCTCATGGGAGTTGGTAGTGGCAGCATACCGAGGTCTCCCAGATTTTCAGAAGGCCAGGCTAGACGTGATGGGTTTTGGCACCTTTCTTCGGATCGAGCCGATCCAGCTCGACCTGGTCCTGATCCAAGCCTTGTGTGAGAGATGGGACCCAGTGAGTCGGGCATTCCTGATGCCCTGGGGGCACATGGTGCCCAGCTTGGAGGATGTGGTCCGGATCACAAGCCTGAAGGTGGAGGGCGAGGCAGTGACCGGAGTCACTTACGCGGACTACAGAGAAGGTGCCCAGAAGTTACTGGGTTTGGACCTAGATGGTCGGAAAAATAGGTCGGTAGCTAGGGCGTCCCTCATGGATGCATTAGGGCTCACCGACACTCGTCGGCGGGACGATGAATCCTCAGAAGAGTTCATGGAAAGGATGGAAATAGGATGCCGTGCCGTGTACTGCACAGATTTCGGCGACTGGGAAAGATGCAACATAGATTTGAGGAGATTTCTCCTCTTCCTTTTGGGGAGATTGGTACTGAGCTCGAAAGGGGACGGTATCCAATGTCGCTTCCTGGAGCTGCTGTCAGACCTTGAAAGAGTAGGGTATTATGCCTGGGGAGCCGCCATGCTGGCACACTTGTTTGCAGGCCTATTCCAAGAAACGGATCGTGAGATGACTGTGAGTGGTTTCACACCATTCATCCAGGTATTTTTTGGTTTTGCTTGTTTTGTATTTTTTTGTGTTTTTGCAAGGTTCTGATGACCTGCGCCGAGCAGCTGTGGAGCTATTATTACCTCCCTATGGGGAGAGCTCGGCATTGGCGACCCGTGATGGTGCCGCTAGCCAGGCGGTGGGAACCCATCATGAGTGCGGCACCCCTAACCTACCAACTGATGGTGCTAAGGCGGGAGCTACAGGAGTTCCCTGCAGCGATGGTAAACTGGAGACCCTACTCAGACATGGTCGATGCCGACCAGCCGTGGGTTCTAGCAAGTCGTGCCCGGTTCGGACGGGAACTGTGGATGCACTGCCTGAATGAAATCGAGCCGCTTCGGCTACGATTAGTTATGAGGACTTTAGGACTGGCTCAAGAATGGGTGGATTCAGCTGTGCCACCTCGTGTCGGGAGAAAGACGCGGGGACCGGCGACCTGCATTGACTGGCGCGTGCGATTCCCCGAACAGTATGAGGACTGGCAACGGGGTGGCACGATTGTAGAATCACAGGCGCGGGATAGCGAGGACTACTTGCGTCTATATAGGACAAAGTACGCAGAGCGGTTCCAACCCCGGGGACTTGTGGAGGTAGGTTTCCCCTTTTTCTCTTTCTTCTTTCTCCTTTTCTGGTTTTGGTGAAAATGCTGACTCGTAAGGCTGCAGGATGTCCGGGATGCCATGATAGCGAATTTACGAACTCGCTTGGCAGAGATGGAACAACAGTTGGGTAATGCCCGCGGAGCTACGAGCGCCTTGGTAGGTGTACAGTACGTTCCTAATTAAAACCCCAGATTCCAGATGTTGGCTGCTAATTCACGCGGTCGTAGCATGCCCAGATTGGCGCGGCTTCCCCAGCGATGGGAGTAGGTGGTGCCTCTTCCAGCTTGTGGATTCCCACCTCAGAACTTGACTTGCTTCATGAGCAACTTGCTCACGCCACGCAGCGTGCTGCGGAGGCAGAAGGGATGCTCTCTATACAGGTAAGAGTCTCAGTGTTGAGTTCTCCTTGTTTATGCCTTATCGTGTATCTGAGATGGTACACTTGGCAGGAAAAGGAGACGGAAGAAGCGCTTGGCCAAGCTGCGCAGAAGGAGGCTAGGATAGCAGAACTGGAGAGGGAACTGCGGCGTCATCCTGATGACGACTCCTCTAGGGATGCTGTGGAACTGAGGATCACTCTCCAGTTGGAGAGGGAAGACCGCGAGAGAGAACGTGCAGAGAAAGAAAGAGACGCAGAGAGAGAAAGAGCCAACAGATTGACTGAAAGGGAGGAACGAAGGGCCATGGAGGCCCAACTATTCGAACTCCGAATCAGCCTTGGTCTTGCTGAACAGTGGCTGAGAGATGGTGAGGAGCGCTACCGAAGAGCACGAGAGCGTGGCTTTCGTGTTGGTAGCTTCTCTGCTGCTTCCGTAGATCAACGCCGGGATGTGGGAATAGGAAGAGGAGTACAGAGCGGTAGGAGTACCGCTTTTCGTAGTTGGGTAGCACCTTTGAGAGCGTTTTGCCCGGAGAGTAGTGGGACGAGTAATGCGGAGAGAGAGGGCGGAACTTGATGTAATTTTTTTGGTTTTTTGGAATAAAATACAAGGTTTGGTTTGTTTGGTTTTCACCTTTGCTTCTGTTGCCTGATCCCTGCACACATCACTGAAACAAACAAATCAGAATTTCTGTTCTGACTTGGCCCCTTGCTCAATAAGCAAATGGTCACTGTGACTGTCCTTGATAACTGGTCAAGGGGCCAAGCCTTTATTAACGAAGGCAATGGAAAAATGTGGTGACGATAAATGCGACAGGCAAGCACACGAATGCAAGCGGTATTAAAGTGAGATGCTGCACGCAAATGCGATCATGCAAAATTGATTTGTTTTCTTTTTATATTTGGCATTTTTTTGTTTTATCATAAAAAAGATTTTTTGTTTGCAAATATGTACATTTTCTCTTTTCCATTTTTTTGTTGTTTTTATCATTTCAATTTTTTTTGTTGCTAACGCCCGGCAAGCACCCAAATGGCACCTAACCTACGTGAGAACAGGGGTTTCTTACTAACCTCCCAGGTATCCTAAGTGCACATCTAGGTTGATTTGGGCCTCTAGACCCCTCGAATGATGATCCCGCCGGCTAAGACTTACCCTGATGACAATACCGTCATGCCATGCTTAGGCTCCCAGTCGCTTCCGACCACAGGGATTCACCCAAAAGGTGTTCGAGGTAAATGATTTGCCCGACCCGGGTCTGTTTCCTCACAACTCTAGATGGTATATGATGGAACACCCTGGAACCCTAACGACCAACCGCGCGACGCTGACCCGGAATCAGACGCCGTCGCACCCATAGGTGACGCGCTTGCATTGGCCTAAGCCCGAGGTTAAACAAGAAGACATCAAGGTGGTAAACAGGGGTCTTGACCAGCCAGAAACACGGAGACTCCTTCGCAGCGATAGCTTTTGCTTTTCAAAGTAGGCAACCAAATGTGTATATTAAAATAAGGTCGCAGACCCTGGGAGTTTTCACCTTTCAGAAACTCCATCGAACCTTCATCTTTAGAGGAAGAAGGAAGAGCGTGGGGGATAAACCTCCTGAGAGGATCGGCAAAACCGTTAACCCGGCGAGCGAATAAGGGCCCATTAACTCTTTCCTTTCGGACAACTTCGGACCAAATCTCGAGCATTTACATTCCACGGCCCCCTTTTGTGGATTCAGACTTTTGCTTTGAGGGGTTCCGTTTATCGCAACAGGCACGGTCACGACCAGGCTTTTCTCTTGATTTTGATTTTGTATTTCTTTTTGTGAGGGAGATATAGTCGTTTGACGTTTGTGGGCTCCCTTTTCGTATGCCTGCGGGGACACTGCCCTCTTCTCGTGCTCTGATCGATGCTCGAGGAAATGGATCCTACTCTTGCCTTTGGGGTTTGAGTTTCGGTTTCTCATGCTCAGCGTTTTAAGGGCGCCGACTGTCTCATTTGGTCGAAGAGAAAAGAATAAAGATTACAGCTTCCGGAGATCTTCTGGGTGACGCTCCACCGTAGGTGATGCTACCGACTTTTTTGAATAAAATACATAAGTGAGCACATGTTAGCTTCCTTCGAGCGAGCATAGGCCGACGTGGCCGGACAGGGATCTCCACGGTTCTGGCAAACCAAGACCCGGTGACTACCAAGCCTTAATGGGCCCTATCCTAACATGAAGGTTAGATGCAGGAACTTAACTACATGGTGACTGCCAGGCATCGGCATTTTGAATTTTCCATATTTTTAGTGGTTTTCAGTATTTCTTTGTTTTTGATGTTTTTATCTTTTCATCATTTTTTTGTTTGTGCTAAGGGTAGTATTTCTTAAGATAAAGCCCATTCCAAGGGTGGGATAACTCGGTCCCTTCGGCGTTGACTAGCTTGTAGGCGTTGCCAGGGTACACGGCTTGAATTACAAATGGTCCTTCCCAATTGGGTTGGAGCTTAGAACGCGGACCTCCAGGTTTGACAAAAATTCTTTTTACGACCATCTCACCGACTTTGAATTTTCTCTCAACGACTTTCTTTTGGTAAAAGCGAGCGAGTCTATTTTGATACACACGCGCGTGTTCGGCAGCGGCCAGCCGTTTCTCATCCAAGAGTTCCAACTGGGCGAGGAGTGAATTACGACGATCGTCGAGGGGAAATTCCTCGTCCAATTGTACCCTGAGAGAAGGGATCAGAGTCTCGTACGGGACTACCGCTTCCATACCATAAGTAAGGGCAAATGGAGTCTGCCCGGTGGGGGTACGGATTGAAGTGCGATAGGCCCATAGAGCTTCGATAAGCTTTTCTGGCCAGTCTGAAAACTTACTAGACTCGCAGGTTTTTTTGATGATTTTGAGCAATGTTTTATTGGTGGCCTCCGCTTGGCCGTTACCTTGTGGGTAATAAGGCGATGAATGATGCAATGCAATTGCGTACCTTTTGCAGAGGTCCTGTAGGTCCTGAGAAATGAACTGTGGCCCATTGTCGGTGACGATTGTGCTTGGGACGCCGAATCTGGCGAGGATGTTTTTCATGATGAACTTGCAGACTGTTGACGCCTTGATTTCCGCGTAAGCTTCAGCTTCGGCCCATTTGGTGAAGTATTCCGTCGCAGTAAGGATGAAAGATTTCTGCTTGGTGAGGGAATTGGGATCACCTAGGGGACCAATGATGTCGAATGCCCACATGGAGAAAGGCCACGGGGAAGATATTGGATGAAGTGAGGAAGATGGTGAATGGATTTTATCGGCGTGAAGTTGACACTTGACACACCTACGGACATAGACAGCACAATCTTCTTCCATAGTGGGCCAATAAAAGCCTTGGCGAATGATCTTCTTGGCGAGCATCTGACTATTCACGTGGCCACCGCACACGCCCGAGTGCGTCTCCTCTACACATTTCCAAACCTCATCGTCACCAAGACATCTTAACAGAATACCAGTAAGGCTCCTCCTATAGAGTAGACCTCCAACCAATGTATATTTCTGAGCCACCCTTCTTATGGCTTTCTTGTCCTCTGTGGTGGCCCCTTCAGGATAAGACTGATCTTGGCAGTATTTGACAATTTCATAGAACCATGGTTTCTCTTCATCAGCCAGTTCTTCTTCAACCTCTGCCAACATGATCTCCCTCTTCTCAAGGATATCTTCCTGCAGGATCTTTCTTGCTATCCTGTCTTTGATATTTACGTAGGAAGCATCATCGATTGCAGGGGCGTGAAGTTTGTAGATGGAAATGGACTTAAACCATCTTCCTAGAGGGAACCTTATGGATGATGCCAACGAGGCGAGGGCATCGGCGAGAATATTCTGATGACGAGGGACATGAACAAAGATCAGTTTGGCGAACAGTTTGGCAAAGGCAGCAGTGAGTTCTTGGTATGGCTTGAGTTTGGGATCGCGAGTGCGATATTTAGTGAGCACCTGGCGAAGGATGAGTTGACTATCACCTACGACTCGCAACTCAGTGATACGAAAAGAATGAGCGAGTTCTAGGCCAGCTAGAAGAGCTTCATATTCGGCTATATTGTTGGTGACTGGAAATTTGAGTTGGTATGCCAATGGGAATGTGAGGCCTTCAGGCGACAGGAGGGCGATGCCGATTCCTCTCCCTTGAGAATTCAGAGCTCCATCAAAATATAGCGTCCACATTGGCTCATCTGATTGGTTGACGGACATTAGTTCCTCATCTGGAAACTCTGATTGGACGGGATCGAACTTGGGAAGAGGATGGTGAGCGAGATGCTCGGCTATGACATAGCCTTTAATCGCCTTTTGCTGGATGTAGGTGATGTCGAACTGAGAGAGAAAACTTTGCCAGCGTGCTAGCCTATCCGTAAGGACGGCTTTCTCCAGAAGGAATTTGATAGGATTCATTCGAGCAATCAAGTGGACCTCATGAGCCAAGAAGTAGTGCTTCAATTTCTGCACTACCCAAACGAGGGCAGCACAGGTTTTCTCCATGACGGTGTACTTCTGCTCACAGGGATTGAGAAGTTTGGACAAGTAATAGGTTGCCCGTTCCTTGCCTTCTTCATCAGCTTGTGCGAGGACGGCTCCCACGGAGTCATCCAAGACTGAGACGTAAAGGATCAGAGGTTTTTCTGGTTTGGGTGGAATGAGAACGGGTGGACTAGCCAGATATTCCTTCAACCCTTCAAAAGCTTTCTGACATTTAGAATTCCAGTGGAATTCTACTCCTGGCTTGGTCAACTCGTAGAGAGGTCTACACCTTTGTGAATGTTGAGACACAAACCGACGAATAAACTGCAACCTCCCGATTAAACCTCGGACTTCCCTCAAATTCTTGGGAGGCGGCATATCCCTGATAGCCTTAGCTTTGTCGGGATCTATCTCGATCCCTCTTTTGCTCACAATGAACCCCAGCAATTTACCTGACGACACACCAAACACACACTTCTTCGGGTTCATTTTCAGTTGGAACTCCCTTGACCTCTGCAAGACCTTAGCCAAAACTTCTGGATGTTCCATCCTGGTCCTTGATTTTACCAATAAGTCATCCACATACACTTCCAGATATATGTGCATCATGTCATGAAATATGGCCATCATCGCTCTTTGGTAAGTAGCTCCAGCATTCTTTAATCCGAACGGCATGACCACGTAACAATATGTTCCCCAAGGGGTAGTGAATGACGTCTTTTCCTGATCCTCTTCTGCCAAACGAATTTGATTGTATCCTGAAAATCCATCCATGAATGAGAGGGTTTCGTAGCCTGCCGTGTTATCGATCAACACATCAATGTGAGGTAAGGGAAAATCATCTTTGGACACGCGCGGTTAAGGTCCCGGAAGTCGATGCAAATCCTGACTTTCCCATCTTTCTTCATGACCGGGACAATGTTCGCCACCCATTGAGGATAAAGAACGACTCTAATGAACCTGGCTTTGTGGAGCTTATCGACCTCTTCTTTCATTTTCAAAGCCATTTGAGGGTGGAAACGCCTTAACCTTTGTTTTACCGAGACGGACCCTGGTTTTAGGGTTAAACGGTGTTCGACCAAGGTTGAATCCAGACCCGGCATATCCTCGTAGCTCCATGCGAACGTGTCCTTATATTCCTTGAGAACCTCAATTAATGCCTCTTCTTCAGAGGGTGGTAGGTTGTCACTTATGAGGATGATCCTAGGGTCTTCCTCAGTTCCCAAGTTGACTTCTTTGGTGGATTCTTCTACGGCGGTTGACGGCTCGTCGAATCTCCTTATTCCACTAGCGTATGCGCCCGCCGCATCCTCATATTCTTCACCCTCATCTTCAGTGGGGCATTCTTCATCCGTGATCTCGTAGACTCCATACCCTTCATCAAATGCACAGTCGCCCTCACATTCTATTTCCGGTAGCCGGATGGGATTTTCTAGCAACTGGGGGATGGCAAGGAGGGCTTGACACCTGGCGGCTAAATCCAGAAGGAATCGACGAGGGATCTGCCTCCCCTTGGACTTCTTCCTAGGTACTACCCTTGGCCTATCATTCCTAGATTGACTGACAATATTTACAGAAGAAGAGGAAGACGAAGAGGATGGTGTAGAATGTACAGGAGAAGACCCCTCAGAGGAGGGGTAGAAAAGGTCGCTCATCGGACCTTGGACGGGTGGTCCGCAAGGCGGTACGCACCCGTGGGAGATGTAGGAGGTTTCCTCAACGAAGATGTGTTGTTGGGGAGTTTGAAAATTGACGTTTTTTTTTCGTTTTCATTTTTAATGACAAAGCAGTGAAAAGAGATTGGAGGAGAGAGAAAAGTGGTTATGGCTAGAGGATTGTGAGGCTCATAGAGCAGATCATGGTTGAAGACCTGGCGCGGGTTGAAAAGCCCGCGTAGGTATGTAAACAGAGAAGGGGATCTGGGAAGATCATCAGACAATTGTCTGGCCCAGGAAGAAGATATCAGCAAAGGCTGAGACGAGTGGATGGAGAAGATGGCGGCTAATGAGCCGTCGACGGCAATGTTGAGGACGGATGAAGATCCGTCGATGACAGAGTCCTTCTGGCGAGGACGAGGATAGTTTGGAACCTTGGCAAGAGTGGTAATATTCTCTGGTATTCCGGAGATCAATGGCGGTCCTTCAAGTTGCGGAGACGAGAACATCCTTTCCAGTGCAACGGAAATGTCCCGTATGTCGAACCATTTGTTCCACTCGCATTCCGGATCTTTGATCTTGCCTCTTTTGGTGATCCTCGGACATTTTTCAGCCAAATATACAGCATGTGATCCCCCATATGCTTCTCGTGGGTAATCTCCCATCTGAACAACGGGCCCTCTGTTGAAGTGGTTTGATAGAGTCCATGTGAGGGGCTTCCAATCCGCCCTGAACGGTCCTTTGAAGCCTAGGCCAAACCTACGGTTCGGCCTAATTTCCTTTGGCGGTTTGAGCATACCCTGTAATTGTGCGCCCAGACCTTTACCCTGTTGATAGCCGATGTTCCTCATAATCTCCCAACCTTTGGAGTGAAAAGGGAGACATGATGTTGCGGTTGTCCTGACCGGCTCCTTTGGTGCTAGTGGAACGTGAGATGAATCACGTACATCCAGTAGTGACAATATGGGCCGATGAGACGGCCAAACAGAGGGCAGAGAGGTGTTGATAGCATCCACTGTGTGAAGGACAGGTGTACTGACCACTTTAATAATTCTCCCATTGTAAGGAAACTTCATGCACTGATGGTTGGTGGAAGGCACAGCGTCCATGGCTTCGATGTAAGGGCGACCCAGTATAGCCTTGAATGTGGGGTCCATGTCGAGGACATGGAATTCCGTGGGAATTGACATGGGGCCTAGTTCTGCCTTCAGAATAATCATCCCCTGCGGCGGCCTTTTGCTATTGTCATAGGCCGTGACCGTGATCGAGGAAGGTCTTATTTGTTCCTCGTCGATCCCACACAACTGAAGAGTGCTCATGGAGATCACATTTATGGACGCACCCGTGTCCACAAGACACGGGTTTATGGATACCCCATTGATTTTTATTGAAATGCACAATGCATATTTCCGAGCTTCCTTGGGAGCGAGCTCGTAGTTGTGGAACATGATGGCCGGTTGTGTGTCTGTTGGGGTCAGGACGGTCGAAATCTTCTCCACGGGGAGGTCTCATTAACCATGACTCTTTGAAGGTACTCCATTAAGGCTGCCTGGTGGGATGTGGATCTTTGAAGAAGCTCCAGGATGGAGATCCGAGCAGGCGTCTTGTCCAAATGTTTTAATAGATCATACTGTGTTCCAGGGATAGCTCTTTCTGGTTGTTCTCCATCATCCTTCTCTGGCTGAGATTGCTCAAGATTCTGACTGTTGTGGGGGAAAACCCTGTGGAAAATCCTTCCACTCCGGAGCACCATTGCCTGCGGCTTTTGTACCTCTGTGGGGGTAGCAGTGGGTTTTAACAGAGGTTTGAGGGGTAGTGGTGGAGGAATGGTCGATGAAGCAGGGGTGATGACGGGAGCAGGGATTCTGATGAGGGGTTTGTTAGGTGGAGGCATGGTGAAGGTAGAGGGGATATCGCGCGGATTATGAAGGATAAGGGGTCTGGAAGGTGGAGGTGGAGACGAAGTAGAAGTGGGTAGGGCTTGAAGTGGGCAATGATTTTGAGGTGGGCGATGAGTAATGAGTGGTTTTGAAGGCATTAGTGGTGATACGGTGGAGAAAGACGGGGTTATGTATGGTTGACGGATGATAAGGGGTTTAGAAGGCGTAGGGGTAAATGTGGTAGAGGTGGATGGTAAAGTGGGGGAGTGAGAGAAGATGAGAGGGTGTGAAGGCGTAGTGGAGAGTGTCGGTTGATAGGAGATCGGGGTACGGATGAGGGGGCGTAATGGTAGTGGAAATGGTGAAGGCGATACTGACGCGGGTTGATGAGAGAGAGGTGCTACCCGGGCAAGGCGAGGGGGTTGCATGACGATGGGGTTGGAGGAAGAAAGAATAGAGGTACTTTCCTGGTGCCACACCTGCTCTCTCCCGACTTCCGGGAAGGAGGAGATGGGGTTAACCTGATGATTGGGCTGTTGGTGCTCCGGTAATGGATTCTGGATTATGCCCATGTCGGGCTGTTGTTGTGGGGCCTGCTGAGGCTGTTGTTGTTGTTGTGGTTGCTGCTGCTGCTGCTGTTGTAACTGCTGCTGTGGCCTATGAGGAGGTCTCCTAGCCTTAAGAGCGGCGACGTATCGTCTCATTTCATCCCAATCTATTTGATGTTCATCATTCATATCGTGGATGTAATCTTTGAAATGGAAGCAGTAATCTACTGTGTGTCCTGGCTGCCTGTGGTAGACGCAGTATTTGGAGGTATCAACATTTGGGGGCCACACGGGCCTTTCTCTGGGTAGGGCGAGTTGGTTTGATGCCATGAGGGCATTAAAAATGTCTGCTAAGGTTTCTGGCAATGGTGGATAGTAGGCTCTCTTGGGACCGAGCGGCCTCCTTTGTTGCTGTTGGGGACCATAGTTCCCCGGGGGTGGAACTTGGTTGTACTGAAGCGGTGGTTGTTGTTGCTGAGGTTGTGGTTGTTGTTGCTGGGGTTGACGTAATGGAGGCATATTATCCTGGGGTGGATTATTTTGGGGTGGAGGACGAAGAGGGAAAGGACCTGGTTGGAGGGGAAGTCGGGGCATTTGTGGAGGCCTTGGGTTGACCGCATAGTTGGCATTGTTGACCGCACCCACTTGCTCATTTGTCACGACCCCTTCTGTGGCTCCGCCCGGGACACCAGCGCCTGTCTTTCTGACCACTTTGGGCTTCGACGACTCAAACATGTTCATAATGGGGGAGTCTTTTAACTGGGTTTGGATGTATCGGGCCCTTTCATAGAGTTCCTCCATTGTAGTAAGTTTATTCATGGCCAGGACGTGTCTGAACTGTGGGGTTGCATTAGACACAATCATCTTCACTTGTTCGGGCTCAGAGAGGGTATCCCTTATTCTTTCCGCCAGAGACCTCCATCTATCAGCATAGCGGACAAAATCCTCATCGGGCTTCATCTTTTCGGCCACTAGGTCGGTAATGGAGAGTGAGGGACCGACCCTATCCCTATATTTCTGCAAGAACCTTCTCTGGACTATTTCAAAATTCTCGGCCTCGCGGGGCTCCAAGGAATAGAACCACTCAAGCGCGGGACCATCCAATGATCTCCGAAAGAGGTATGCCAGGGACCTCTGATCGTTTTGCCAATAGGAGGATTCATACATGAAATCCTTGAGGTGAATGAAGGGGTTGCCGGTACCATTGTATCTGCGGTACGTGGGCATTTCGGAGGGAGGAAGATGAATGACGGGAAGGATTGGCAAAGCAACCTCCGGGGTGGCTTTCACGTCCACCATCCTTCTCAGATTTTGAAACTGCTCGTCCATGCGATTGAACCTATTGAGGAGCGATTGGGCGAGCTCCTCTGGAGGTGAAGGTGGCACTTGCCACTGGGGGAGAAACTGTCTCCCGGAGACTTGAGGGGGGAACCCGGAATGAGAGGGAGCTGTCGGACCGCCGACAGTTGGCCCTGGCTGAAGCGGTGTGTGGGGAACAACGGGAGTTTGAGATTGTGACGGGAACTGGAATGAGGGTGGTTGTTGGCTCGCTTGTCCTTGAAGCGAGGGAGACTGGATGGCTTGTGCCAACGAAGGAGATGGAATGGCCTGCACGGACTCTTGGAGAGGTGCGATGGCCGGAGTTGATTCCTGGGGCGTGGGGGAAACAGATTTCCCTTTAGAATGGCCTGGAAGGCCCGGAGCTGTTCAGAGGTAAGCTCCGTGTTGGCGAGGACGCCCAGTAAGGAAGAGATATCCTGTGGTGGGGATGTGTCCCCGGCAATAACCTGCACCTCATGCGAGTGCTCATGAGAAGGACCCGAGTCCATAGCATAGACTCGCGGGTCGGCTGACAAACCACGACTAGGGTGGTTCTCCTCAAAAGACTCGTGAGCCATGCTCACAGTTTTCCCAGAACGCAAAAACATACACTAGCAAGCAGGTAGCACAGATTATCAAACAAGTGGATGCCTTTACGCCTTTTTTGTGTTTTGATTTTGATGATTTTTTTGTGTTTTTAGCGAGATCCGAAGTTCACACAAAATGGGGACCCTAGTTTATTTTTGTTTCACCGCCGTGTCAGCTAGGGTCTCTCGTCTCACCACGAATGAAATGACTAACTTCGGGGAACTTCAATGGTACAACCAGCCCAGTGAACGAAGAGGAGATTCTTCGATGTCGGGGACTTACGGAGGTCCCAGTGGAGGAGATTCTAGTCCGTTGAGAGGAATTCTCAAACGGAGAGTCCTTCCTTCACCGGGAAAGGGTGATCCTAAAAAAAATGAAAAAAGGATAGAAAAGAGGGATGGATGCATGCAATGAAATGCTGACAGAGATATGGAGTGGGAAAACAACAGAAATAACAGACATATAATAAACAAACAACCAATCAAAACTGACAGTGCTGCCGTGAGCACAACGGGGGCGCGCGCGGGCGCCAAGGTGGAGAGGCACGGATGGTGCCGAACTTGCAAGGGTAGCCGAAAGGAAGCAGTAGAGGTCCCACCGTGATCGCCAATCTGTGAGCGACGTCACGCGGTTCGGGGTGCGAAGAGGACGCGGAGCGCGCGGGCTCCTTCTTTTTGTTTGCTGCAACACAGAAATAAGAGAAAAGAGAAGGGGCCACCACGGGAGATTGCTCCGGCGGGGCGAGCGTGACAAATGTGATATAGCAAGATATGGGGGTTAAACGGCCATAGCGGGAAGTGACTCGCCGCGACCTCGGGGGACGGGAATGGTGCAGAAATTAAATAGCAGGAATTGAAACGGCCATTGGGGAAGTGACTCGCCGCGGCCTCGAGAATATGAGCAGATAAGAAGATAGCAGAATATAAAGAGAATATAAAGAGCGGGAATTTAAACGGCCATTGGGGAAGTGACTCGCCGCGGCCTCGAGAATATGAATAGATAAGAATATGACAGGATATAAAGAGAATTTAAACGGCCATTGGGGAAGTGACTCGCCGCGGCCTCGAGAACATGAATAAATAAGAATATAACATATAAGAACGGGAATTTAAACGGCCATTGGGGAAGTGACTCGCCGCGGCCTCGAGCATATGAGCAGAATATAACAGAATATAAAGAGAATATAAGAACGGAAATTTAAACGGCCATTGGGGAAGTGACTCGCCGCGGCCTCGAGAACAAGATGTGATCGCCAGGGGCCGAAAGACCCCAAAATGAAGAAAGTGATCGCGCCTACCTCAAGAGCGGGAGATGGCGGGTTGCTTCTTCCTCCCCCTTCGGCCGGCCGACGGAGAGGGCTTTCCTTGGGTACCCTTGCAAAACAACGACAAACAAGTAACGAGTGGATTAGAAAGATGAAGGTGTAGTATTCAAATCCTTGCGATAAAAATAACGAAATGATGGTAAGACACACACCTGGTTGGTGTTGTCTTTTAAACCCCTCTCGGACTCGAGTAGGAGGAAAATGAGATGATGGATGCAAGAAGTATATAAGAAGAGGCGCCCTTATGAAGGGGGATAGATGATGCGAGATGATGAATGCAAAAGAACTAAGAAGAAAAGGAAAGGATTGGCTTATTGGATGTGCCGATGGTGAAATCCGGCGGAGCTCCGGCAGCGTAGGGATGGCGTGGAAGCGCGGTGGATGAAGACGACCTTCCTCTCGCGAGCGTGGGCACCCGAGAAGCCGGCAGAACCTCCACCTACAAAAGACCCCACGGGTTAGAAAATGACTCCGGTAGCCTCTGGGCTCCGGCAGCCTATCGGATCTCTTCGAAGCTCTTCCAGAACTGAGGGGGTGGGCCTCTATTTATAGGGCTCCGGAGGGTGGAGGCGTCTAGGACCCTGGACACCTCCATCAGGGCCGAACTAATATTTTATTCTATTTTTATTAATTTTTTTAGAATATTTTTGTGGAGGCGTCCAGGGCCCCGGACGCCTCCAACAGGTCCACCGAAAACCGACGACGGCCGCACGCGGTTTGGCACAACGCGTGGTTTTGTGAGCGGCGCCTCGTGATTCATAAATGGGCGCGTCCAGGTGGCTGGACGTCTCTATAATTTAGATTTTTTCACACACGACAAACCGTCGTTCGGTGGCCGGCGCCCGTGAGAGAGTTGATGGAGGCGTCCAGGGGCCTAGACGCCTCCAAAAATATATTATTTTTATTTTTGTTGTTTTGTCTTTTATGCCAATGCTGGCATTTTAATTTTTTATGTTTGTTTTTATGGAGGCGTCCAGGGGCCTGGACGCCTCCATTAATATGTATTTTTTTTCATTATTTTTTGTCTTTTATGCCAACTGGCACTTTACACATTTTTTATATTTGTTTTTATGGAGGCGTCCAGAGGCCTGGACGCCTCCATTATATATATTTTTATTTATTTTTGGTCTTTGAAAAAAATAAAAATAAAAATAAAATAAATTTAAAGAATGGGGGCGTCCAGGGGCCTGGACGCCCCCATTAAGACCCACCCGGGTCCTCAGTCGGCTGCCGCCCGGCAGACACCCTTCTTGGTTCCGGAACTCCTGACGCGTCTGACTGGTGTTGATGGCGTCCGAATGCCGTGACGAGACGATTCCGGATGCCGAAAAGGGCGGAAGAAGACTCAAGAAAAGGAAGCACTCAAGTGAGTTAAAACGCGTAAGCCGTCGCGGGACGTTGTATAGTAATATGAGACTTTCTCAGGAGACGTCAAGAATGGCGTGTCTACAGTGGGTGCCCGATGGTGAGGGTAATCACAAGAAAATGGTAGAAAGTCCCACCGTGATCGCCAATTTGTAGATTATGAAAAATCTACTAAAAAAATAAAGAAAAACTATATGCTAAGAATAGGGAAAAAGAGAATTAGGAGCATGCATGGATGTAAATAGGAGGGTGATCTCCAGAGGAGTTACCTCAATGAATGCGGGAGATAGTGGGTGACTTCCTTCTCGTCCGATCGGCCGGCCGATGGAGAGAGTCTCTTTGATTACCCTTGCAAATAGAGATAAACACCAACAAAAATATGGAATTAGATTCACGGTGTAGCACCAAAATCCTGAATATAAATATAACGTGAAGATCATGCAAGTGAACACACCTTTCGGGCGCCAGCCCTTTAACCCCTTATGCAAAAGGGAAGGATAAAAATGCTATGAATGAGATAAAGTGCTAGTGTTGCACCGATGGAAGAAGTCTCAACGTAATTGAGAAAGAGGAATAAAAGAGAGGAAAATGATGCATGCAGAGCTAACAAATGCAGAAAGACACAAAGAAGGAGTAAAGAAAGCCACTGGGGGATATTCTCCTGTGCGTGCAGTTGCTCTTGATGGGGTTCGGGAAAGAGCCTCCAAAAGATGAAGCCTTGGACGCAGGGAGCTCTTCTCTCTGAGCAACCAGTTGGGCAGCACCTCCCCGTAAAAATTGAAAATCGGCCTCCCTCAGCATGAGCCGCAGAGGCTCTATTTATAGGGGAAAATGGAGTTTAAGTCCAACAACAATTAGGATAGCTTGGTTTTAGCAAGAGATAAACATTGGAAGGAGTCCCTCCTGTCATGGAAAGCTATTCCGAAGTTAAAGGGGCTCAAAACGAGGAAAGAGGGAGGTTCTGGGAAAGTTCGAAATTCAACAAGAATTGACGACCGTACGACAATCGCTTTTTAAAATGACGCCCGTGGAGGCGTCGTCATTTAAAGAATTGACGACTTGCATAGGGGCGCTATTTAGAATTTAACACGAATTTTGGTCGGATTCAAAATCTCAAAATATGGCAATGAAAATGACGACCTGACTAGGGGCGTCAATTCAAAATGACGACTTGCACAGCGTCGTGAATCAAAATAATAAAAAACCAAAAGAAAATAGACGACCGGGCATTCGGCGTCAATTAAATTGACGTCCAAGTAAGGGTCGTTATTTCAAAATATACAAAACATGGCCATTTTTCATTTCTCAATATTATTTCCTGATTTTTTAGGTGGAGGTGCACATAACTGTGCTGATTCCAATTACTATTTTTTCGTATTTTTCTGACATCCGGAAGGCCACCAAATCACCCCCGGAAGAGGGTCAGAATTGATATTAAAATAATCAAAATTTCAAATTGACGACCTTCAACGTGTCGTTAATTCTATTTTTTAATTTTTTATTTGATTAAAATCAAAACAACGTCCCTTTCTAAGTCGTTAATTAATCAAAAAATCCGAAAAATTCTCAGAAAAATCCAGAAAAATAGAAAAATGAATGTAATGGACGTCTCTTCCATGAGGCGTCATTTTCATTTTTATTTTCTTAAATTTTATTAAGAACAAATGACGCCTCCCCTTATACCGTTAATTCTTGAAAAATTCATAAAAATTGGAAAAAATACCCATAAAATCCAAAAAAATAGGGGAAAATAAGAAAAGGGAGAAATCCAAGAAAAGTGGTAAAAATCACTCAAATAAAATTAATTTGAGGGTCAAATTGGAGCATTACAAGGTAATACGAGATGTACTCACAATAACGTCAATTTTGGCGTGTCTACAGGGGTCAAGACCATCGTACGCAACGGCACAACACCGTTAATCTCGCCTAATCCCTAGGTCTAAAACCACGGTATAACGAATACCGAGGTAGCTCACGAGCCGCCGAGACCATCCCCTCACAAGGGAACTCAAGAGACCTCCAGCCCCAGGCTGGGTGACTGGACTCACAGTCCAAGGCCACACACATGGCCCACGTGGAAAGCACAGAAGCACGATTTCAAAAGCAGCTCACAAGCTGCCACGCCGATTCCCCATCCCAAGGAAAAGCGGGAAACCTTCAGCTCTAGGCTGGGTAACTGGACTCGCAGTCCAAGGCCAAACACATGGCCCACTCGGGAATCATCTTCCAGGAAAAACTCACAGCATGCGGGGGAGACCCCACCGCACACACACAGATACACGGTGATTCGATCAAGCGTAACACAAAGCCCAGAACACATGGGGACACCCGGACCCACCACACCTACGGGCACTCTAATCGAGATAACATGGTACCTCCAGACACCCCAAAAATATGGACACGGAACTCACGGGGTGTCCGAGACACTCACGAGGCCGAAGGTCGACCAATGGGTCACAACCGGGTCGACCGGAGACCAACACTACGCGAACCCGACATCGCAAGCATGGAACTCGCCTAGCGGTCTAACCCTAGACCGCCATGATGGCTAGCGGTCTAACTTTAGGCCGCTAAAGCAAGGCTAGCGGTCTAACACTGGACCGCCACACACTGAAATCACGGACCCCTCGCGGTCTACCCTTGGACTGTGAGGCACTGGCTAGCGGGCTACCTCTGGACCGCTAAACCCTCGGAACACACGAAACTCAAGCGGTCTTAGCGGTCTAACCCTGGATCGCCAAGGACCCTGGCGGTCTATCACGTGACCGCCAGCCTTGAGCCGACACAGGGAGACCCCTAGCGGTCTACCCTTGGTCCGCTTGGCGTCCCTAGCGGTCTCTGGAACGACCGCTAAGGCGTCCCGAACCCGAAACGACAGGAAACGCCCAAAAAACCCGATCCACGCCCCAATCACCCCCAGGTGATGGGGAAACAAAGGGGAATCCATCCCTAAGCCTCCTAGCATGCATTTATGCCCTTAGATCGGTCCAAAATCTCACGAAACGGGAGATCCGGCTCACACCCCAAAAATATGAATTTTCCCCAAAATACACAAATAGGCCCTCTCGGCTCACCACGGCCTACAAAACTCGCGGGAAAGGAAGTGCACGAGCTGGGGGTCTATCTCCCTACCTCCACCGAAGATTCGACGTGCCGTGGACGCCGATTCACGAAGAAAACGCCGCGAAACCCTTGCTGGCTCGCGATCGCGCCATCGAGCTTCCACGCGCCCTCGTGCCTCGATCCTTGACCCATCCTCGCCGTCCTCCTTGCCCGCGTCACCCCACCGCACCCCCGCCTCACTCCGTTGGCCACCGGAGAAGAGAGGGTGAGAAGGGAGAGCGTGAGAGAAGAGAGAGGGAGAGAGTGAGAAAATGAGAGTGAGGGAGAGAGAGAAAAAGGAGGTTATATGTATAGAAAATTCATAAATTACCAAAAATATGAAAAATAGGGAAAAATCACCTCCCTGATCCTCAAAAGATGAACAACGCAGTGGTAACATCCCGAAGTCGGAGAACGTAACAGTTCACCCTGTACGGGGTTCCAAAGGTCCGACCGGCAAAAATACACGAAAATCGCTAAACACGACCCGGGACCCACATAGGCGCTCTGAAAGTTCCAGAAAAATACCGGCGTGCTCCTCACAACACCACGGACCCTAGGAAACTCACGGGCACACCACCAATGGGTCCAACAATCCGGTAAAAAAAGGTCCGAAGCTCAACCGGACATAATCCGCAACCCGCGAAAAGACGATCCGACACCCACGGATCTAGATCCGAAAAACCCGAGGCATTACACATGAAGATCCACGTAAATTCATGTAGTACTTGCTACTAAGTGAAGAGTACTTTCTTGCTTGTTGCATAACTTTCTAGTGCATAGCCTTCCTGGTTATGAAAAGTACATTATTGTTACATTCTTGTTCATGAAAAGGCCAAATTTACTTTCTTGATTGATAAATCCTATTCTCATATCTAGTACTTGATCGTATCTTGTTACTTTGATTTTGTTCACATGTTCTACCGTATCTGCATGATTTATCTTATCCTCTAGAGCTAAAAATGCTAGTCACTTAACTTTGCCTTCATGTTGATACAAAGATACCTACTGGGCATGTGTGCTCTTTACCCTACTTTCCAATCTTTTTCAGAAATTTCTAGCGGGTCGGATTCGGATTACTCAAGTGATGGATCCGAGAGTGATTGATGGTTCGAGAGAAGCCTTAGTAAATTTAGTGTCTAGTCAAGATGTAATTTTGATTTTTCTTGAGTCTATGATGTAAAGGATGTTAAGAGTCAAAGATCTTATGTACTTTGATATTTATAAAATAGAGTTAAAGGTTTGAATGAATTATTGGTGCAATTACTTTTATGTGATTATCTTGCGCTCTGATTATATTGCTTGCTCGAGACGTACTAGCCGACTGTTCTTGTTCCCAATTGTTTCTGCTGCATAATCTCGGGACGTGACATATGATGAACACTGGTGTCACATTGCGTCGGGAGTACTTTTTTTATAAACATGTGAAAATAACGAGGCTCATCATGAAATTATACATTCTTGTTACATGACTTTCTAGTGCGTAACATTTATGGTTATAAAAAGTACATTCTCGATACATGCTAGTACATTCTCAGTACATGATAGGCTAACTTACATCTATATTTCAATCTTGCTTGATCATGATCCCATATTATCATATCTCTTCATTTGACTTGTGACTTATGGTTACTTTGGTTTTATTCGTTTGTTTCATCGCATTTCCTTCATCTTACCTTCTAGAGCTAAAATGCTAATTACTTAAACATGCCTTTATGTTGATACGAAGATACCTACTGGAGAACTGTGCTCATTCTCTACTTTCCACTCTTTTTAGGAAACTCTAGCAGGGATTCGGACTACTCAAGTGACGGGTCCGAGAGTGAATGAAGATCCGAGTGAAGCCTAGTAGTGTCTTATTTAGAGTCATAATGATGTAATTTTCTTTTTATTGAGTCTAGTTCGTCACTATGTCAATGAAGTCAAATGTCAATGTACTTTGATTATTATGATTCAATAAAGATGGAATTTTGAGTACATTACCTTGTACATTCTTCTTTTATGTGTGAATATATTGCGCTCTGATTATATTACTTGCTTGAGACGTATTGTCGGTTGTTCACATTCCTGATTATTTCCGCTGCATTTCTCAGGGCGTGACAGTTAAGTTGGTATCAGAGTATGGGCTTAAGTAAGTCCTAGGAAAATGTCATGTCATAGGTTAAGTCCAATGTTTAAGGACCCATACTTATGAATTAGGAAAGAAATTTTTGAACCCAAGTGAGATTGGGTAGAGCCCGGGATGAGCTAGTTTTCTAGAAATTTATTTCTAGGGTAACCCCTATAGCTTCTATGAGGAAATAACTAATTGTTTATTTTTTCAGGCACCTCATTCTCACAATGGCTGCGAATCGTGCGAGTTGGGAGGCGATGTAACAGACTGTTGCAGGTCTTACCCAGGCCCTCCAAACTGTGTCTCAAGCTGGTGCGAGGGCAGGCGCCGGTGATTTACACAGGAACTTTCGGAGCATGAATCCTCCGTGGTTCTCAGGTTCCTCTAATCCAGATGAAGGTGAGAATTGGATCGATGAGATGGACTGTATATTCAACGTTATGCAATGCTCCGACCAAGAGAAGGTCTTATTAGCCGCATTCCAACTCAATAAGGATGCGCATACTTGGTGGAAGGCCACCGCGGCACATCTACAAAACGCCCAAATCACTTGGGAGGAGTTTCTTGAACTCTTCTGAGCAAAATATTTCTCTGAACATGTCAAGGAAAGGAAGGCTATGGAATTTGTCTCTTTATAGCAAGGTATGATGTCCGTGGCGGAGTACGAGCTACAGTTCTCTAGGCTGGCACCTTATGCTCCGCACTTGGTGGCTACGAAAATCTTGAAAGCCAATCGCTTCATGGATGGCCTAAGGTCGGTCTTCATAAATCAACTTGGACCTCAAAACATTCGGACCTATATCGAGATGGTTCACCGAGCCCACCTATGTGAAAGGACCTTAGAGAAGGTAGAGAAATTCAGGGGAAAAGATGAAAAGTCAAGCCGAAACCATGATAGGAGAGAGGAAAGAGAATAAATGTTTAGCATTACGGAGGATTACGAACCCCATAATAACAAGAAAAGGTCTCGCAATGGCAATGGTAATGGTAAAGGGAATGGCAATGGTAGTGGCAAGAACAAAAGAGTCAAGGAGGAAGAGGAAAAGCAAGTCATGACGGCTTGCTCATTTTGCGAGAAGTTCGGTCACTCGGCCGAAGAATGTTGAAAGCGTCTCGGTGCTTGTTTACGCTGTGGGAGCCGGGAGCATCGTGTGCCTGCATGTCCCCTCATAAAGGAACAATCCTCAAGGGATAATAATGGACGAAGACGACAAGGCTGACTTAATGCTATCTTGGATGGTGAGGGTAAAATGACTAAAGGTATCATCTTGACCTATTTGTATTCGTCATAGCCTTAATTGTTAATGCAACTAATTAATTACAAATAAAACATGCTCTTCAAAAAATCCATGCAATAAATTTGGGGACCAAATTTTTTTTAAGTGGGGCAGGGTGTAACACCCCAAAAATTTTTAAGATTTTTTTTAGATTAAATAAAATTATTTAGCATTAAAAAGGCTTAATTGGCTAATTAAATAAATTATGGGTTAATTCAATTAATTTAAAGGCTCTGTATTAACCAAAGGGCTAAGCCCACTTTAAATAGGCTCGAAAACCCAATCCTAATGCTTTTTGACCTAAGCCCATTACTAGAGACGTAATTAGGGTTATTTACGGATTTAAAATGGATAAATTGACCCATTAGGGGATAAATAGGAGATAAATAGGAAAATCTAAAATTTTAGGATAAAACGTCAGAATGCGGTCTATCGAGCGACCGCATTTTGATAGAAGCGGTCCGAGCAAGACCGCGTTCTTCTTCCGTGAACGGATGGTGTAGAAGCGTGGAAAATGGGATTTTTCCCATCCCAATCACCTAGGATCGAAGTGTTCTGACATGTAAACATAGCTAGGACCCTTGGGGGATCGAATGGATGCCCTATAGAACTCCTATTTGATCTAATCTTTCAACCCTAGTCCTTTCTCTATAAATAGGTCTCAGGTTCAACCTGCGTGAACCCTCATTTTGGCTCACGTGGTTCGATGGTAAGGTGGTGTTATTTCATGTTAGTCCTTTAGAACTATTCGTTTCCTTTAGTATTGTCTAACTCCTCTCCAAATTTCATGTTAGGAGATCAAGCAACCAGAGAGTTAGAAGATCTGCAAGTTGTTGTTTCTCTATAGAGCGCACTGAAACAAGGGTGTCTGTCCGGTGAAGACTCGAAGTTTAAGGACCCTTTCAGAGGTATTTTTAGGTTCAACCTTTAGAATTATTTGTTCCCCTTCATATATTCTAACTTCCCTCCAACTTTAGTGAATTAAGGACGAGAGGTTAAGGAGATTGAAGGTCAGGAAGTTGCTGTTTCTACGCAGGACACGCAAAAACCAGCACCATCTTCCATTCAAAAATTTAAACTCTAGGAGCAAACCCAGATGTAAGTTATCGCATGATAGCTCAAACAACGTGTTAGGAATAAAAGCCCTCTGACCTTGCTCAGTTTCATGCTTTCTACATTGAGTATTTGATATTTTCCCATGACTGCGCTTATATGCTTTTCTCTGCATATTAGCCATGCACCTTGTAACTAAAGATAAGAATTTTTGCATGATTCATATCCTTCCATGCATCCTCTTCGTTCTAAACATGTTCTTCTATGTTGTCCTTCTATTCCTTATAGCTTTCATACCTTTATTGCCCTAGGATAGGCCTTGGACACATTAGTTATCTTCTGTATGTTACAGACAGAAGGCGATTCCTCAGGAACCACTACTGTCAAGAGCTGGTTCCAAACAGATCGCTACTTCCAAGCGGCGGTTCTCACTTGACCGCGTTCTATTTTCTGTTAACTCCAAACAGATTGCAGATCGAGCCTTATAATTATATGCTAAGCCTAAGTATTTAGGTCTTATTCTTAGTTATGTCCTTATATTCATGATTTTGGTTATATTGTGCATCAATCCTGGTAGATTTCATGGCCTTCATGTTTTATAAACCTATTTTAATCTTATGTTAATCTCATGCCAAAACTATATAGTCTTGTATTAAAGTTATTTTCACATGATTTATGGGACTCGTTACGCTGATGATTTGATCACTGTTTCTATAAGATTCACTCTCATCTCAGTCTTTCTTAAGTACATAGCGCGTATTCCGGTACGTTGCTATTAGTTACATATGCACTTGATAGGAACATTTCTTGGACTTGTGATCCTCTCTGTTGGATATTCCTTCTGTCGGACTAGGTGATCATGTTTCAAGGCCTCCGTAAGTCTCCGCGAGCCTGGGATTCCCACTAGGACGCCGAGCTGGTTGTACCCTAAAAACTCAATGGATTAGAAAGCACATGCGATACCAGCGTTTTCTGTGAATGGACCTGAACGCGGCCATCAGGCGATCGCTACTTCATGATAGCGGTCTTGGCGCGACCGTGTTCTGGTTTCAACACTTACTGCGTCGACCTGTTCTTCTTCATGTGTCGACTCATCCTAATTACGGTCTTGACCTGACCGCGACTTTCAAGAAATAGTCCAGACATGACCGCGTTCTTCCAGATTGTGTCTAACCTGTGGTTTGACCTAAAGGGTTAAGTCTATTCTATTCCTAGATGGTCTATTGATTATCTGGAACCCAAACCTTATGCAATAAGTTATTAATGAACTATAGAAATTAATGAATGAACCGTTATGCTGCCGAATTTCTTCTGTAGCATGACCTTGTCATAATTCATCCTTGAATTCTCATGATTCATTTTGGTGCATTCTTACCTTGATATTTGTTATCACGAACTTATTGTTTGAACTTGTTATTATTGGCCAAACTTTATATTTCTCGTGGAAGTAGCTTGATTTATAACGTGAAGATGCAAGAGCGGACACAGACAGTGTCTAAGGGCTCGACACTAGCCCCATCGACGGATGGCCGGAAACATACTGTAAACCATGGGGTATGATGAACACTGGCGTCACATTACATCGGGAGTACATTTTTTATAAACGGGTGAAATTAAACCATGAGGCTCATCATGAAATTATACATTCTTGTTACATGACTTTCTAGTGCGTAACCTTTATGGTTATGAAAAGTGCATTCTCGATACATGCTAGTACATTCTCGTTACATGAAAGGCCAACTTACATCTATATTTCAATATTGCTTGATCATGATCCCATATTCTCATATCTCTTCATTTGACTCGTGACATATGGTTACTTTGGTTTTATTCGGTGGTTTTATCGTATTTCCTTTATCTTACATTCTAGAGCTAAAATGCTAATTACTTAAACTTGCCTTCATGTTGATACGAAGATACCTATTGGGAAAGTGTACCCATTCCCTACTTTTCAATCTTTCAGGAAACTCTATCGGGGATTCGGACTACTCAAGTGACGGGTCCAAGAGTGAATGAAGATATGAGTGAAGCCTAGTAGTGTCTTATTTAGAGTCATAATGATGTAATTTTCTTTTTATTGAGTCTAGTTCGTCACTGTGTCAATGAAGTCAAATGTCAATGTACTTTGATTATTATGATTCAATAAATATGGAATTTTGAGTACATTACCGTGTACATTCCTCTTTTATGTGTGAATGTATTGCACTCTGATTATATTACTAGCTTGAGGCGTATTACCGACTGTTCACGTTCCTGACTATTTCCGCTGCATATCTCGGGACGTGACAGAAAGTATCCCAATGGATACACAGTAATTAATGCAGACGCAAGAGCAGGTCAAGTGGTCAAATATACTTTTCCACATAGGATATTTGCCCTTGAGGTGTATGTAAGTATAAGGAAATTGTCTACTTCCTTTTACATAAGACTGTATTCCTTAGAATATTGTACGTTCATACTTTAGAGGCGAATATTATGAAACTATTCTATTCTCTTAGGGCCTATTTGTTTGGGGGATAAACCGGTATACCCCACTGAAAGTTATCCTATTCCCTTTGGTTGCTCATACAAGGTATTCCATGGGATAGGCTCTTATCCTGGTTTATCCCGGGATAACTTGTTCTACCAAAAAGGTAGAACAAGGAGAGTTAAGTTTTTTCACAATTCTCAAGGATATTCCGGGTTACCTTATCTCCCAATCAAAGTATTTTGGTATATTTTATGGAATATCTTACCTGCTGTTTAGCTTATCCACTTAACCTATTCTGCAATCAAACAGGGCCTTATGTTATTTGCATAGAGCACCCCCAAAAAGTAGCTTTTTCTTTTCAGTGTCTTTGTAAATCATTTGTGTGCATGGCACTGTAGCATGTAAGTGTTCTATAGGCATTATACTATGCACTTTGTTGTTTAGTGTGATTGAATAGTCAAACGTAATATTCGTGGACCACTTTTGTATATTATCATTTAGAATTAATATACTTTTAAAGAGAAGGGGTAAACCGTCACCTTTCCATGCATTAAACTGTATTACACCTTCGTTTTGTCATTTTTCGTTACGGCGGAGTATCAAGCTTTATTCTGTCTTTTCAAGGAAGCAAAGGTGATTGTTCTGCCTTGTCAAGATTTTTTCATTTTACGTTGAGGCGAAAGTTTCAGCCTCGATTTGCCTCATCAAGGCGGTTAAGGTGAATGCTTTGCCTTATCCTTTTTGTCTTTTTATATTAGGGCGAATGTTTCGACCTCGTTTCACCTCATCAAGGTGGTTAAGGTGAATGCTTCGCCTTATTTTTTTGTCATTTTATATTGAGGCGAATGTTACAACCTTGCTTCACCCCATCAAGGTGGTTAAGGTGAATACTTTGTCTTATCCTTTTTGTCGTTTTCTATTAAGACGAATGTTAGCTACGGCAAATACTTCGCCTTGTCATTCTGCTAAGGCGAATGATCTACCTTCCAGGGAGCTAAGGATGATGTCAATCTAAGATGACGTGATTTTGAAACGTGTCTCTCATTTTTGACGTATTCTTCTTGTTATTAAGGTGGAAGCTTCGGTTAAGACGAATGTTTCACCTTTCCAAGGAGTTGAGGCAAATGCTTCGCGTTCTAAAAGTTCTGAGGCGAATGCTTCACCTTGTCAACGATTTTGTCATTATGTGATGAGGTGAAAGCATTGGCTAAGGCGAATGCTTCGCCTTAGCGGGATCTTAGGTGTATGCGCTGTCTTACTAGATTTTTTGTTGTTCAGCGATGAGGCGGATGCAAAGCCAAATACATGAAGGTGAATGCTTCGCCTTTTCAGAGTTTAAGCCTTTTAAATGTCTTAAGGCGAATACTTTGCCTTCCAGATTACTAGGTGGTAATGTTCCACCTTATGAGTCTTTTTGTCATTTTCAGTGAAGGCAAAATTATGTTTCACATTTCTATTGTTCCTTTCGCCTTTATATTGAAAACTTCATACATAGGCGATATTATTTATTATCTCAGATATTAAAGGAGACTTGTATTTAGGTTAAACTTGCAACTTTAATTATTGGGATAAATATTTATTTACTTTGTCATAATCTAAAATAATATTTTTTGTGGAAAATATATTTTTCAACGATCTCTCCCTTTTTGATTATGATAAAATAAATTGAAATTATTGAAAGATTTATCCTTAAAAATTTAGAAAAATTTTACTCTTGACAAATCTGTAGGGGTTTCAAGATATATTAATATGTGTTTCACTTTTCCCTTTGATTTCCCTGTTAATCATGTATTCTCCCCCTAAATATGAGATCTCCTTCTAAATATAGGATCTATTTCTAACCATTACTCCCTTTGACCAAATGCACATATTAATATATTACTCCCTCTTTTTGTTAGAGCCAAAAAGGTGAGTAAAATAAAAGGAAAGTGCCCACTTTTTTCTAGTAAACTTTGATGTTCCTTACAATTATTAAATTTGATGAGCAATATGTCTCTTTCTTGCATTTCCCCGTGTTGTCTCCCCCTAAGCTAGACAACCTGTTACTCAGTTATCAGTTATCAGACATGCAAGTACCAAAGACATAGGAGACAGAATTGGAATTAGATAATGCATCTCATTATAAGTGTGAGGTACATTATTTTAGTGCCTAGGAGGTTTTTTACGGTTTTGGAGATACATATGTAGCTCTCACCCCTCGAGTAGATGCTTTTCTTCTTCGGCTTCAGCAAGAATATGCTCCTTCTAAGGGCAGGGGATCTTCCTTAATTTTTTTAGGAGCTGGTGCTAATTTTTTAGATGGTTTCCTTTTACGGTACAGCTCACTAAGAGGAACCACAACACCTTGGTCCCTTTGTTGTTCTTCGAGACTAGCAGATCTTGTGGCAGCTTCTTCTTGTAGTGCCTCTTCTTCAGGCTCAGCCAGTGCTTCCAGTGGTGTTGTAGGCACTAGTTGTGTGGACCCAGATAGACCAACAGGAGGTGGCATTTGTGTCCTCAGCTATAGTGCAACTTGAGAGGCAATATCAAGCTGAGGAACTTCCTTTTCTTTTATCTCAGCAATCTCTTGCTCTATGGATTCCATTCTTCTTAGTATTTCTTCCATGGATGCCCCCAAGACATTGGATTTCTCTTTCATTTCTTCTGAAAGTAAATTCATCATTTCAATTAAATTTATACCTGACCTATCTATGCCTTTGTCGGGTCTTTGCTAATACCTCTCTAGGCCTTCTTGCTTGGTCCCTAAGTCCTCGAGTATCTATTTTACTCCCTGGAACCAGCTTCCTCTTCACCCTAACTTTCTTTGTCAGGAGCCCTCGACTTGCTTGTCCAACTGTAGCTACTCTTTCTTACTATCCTTGATTCTAAAGGCACGGGGAAAGTCGAGGGAGGTTGAGGAAGTACTCAAGAAGAAGAAGATTGAATCTTCTTTTCTAATCCATGGACTGGAAGGATGAGAGGAGAATCGCTTAAGGGTTTGTAAGCGGGATGAAGAAAAGAAAGAGATATGTTTCAAAAGTGGATGTGTTGGAGTGGCTTCCTCCCTTTTTATAGAAATATATTTTAATACCATTTACACCTTTCACATTCTTGTGATTTTAATTCCTTCTCCGTGTCTATTCATACTTTGACGGTCGTGATGGTACACTTTGTCTTCTTGCATATTGATAAGTTCATATTTTTACATATTATTTCTATGTGTGAAAATTTTCACAAAAATATATTTGTATTAATATGTGAGTTTTCATGGAAAATAACAATTATTGGGGAGTAATTTGTAAAAAAGTAATAATAAACTTGAGTGCATATATGTGAATAAGATTTACATTAATTAATATTTTATGTGTTAACAACATTATTGTTCCAACATGACCTGGGTGGGGAGAGTGACTTAGGAGAGATGACGGAATCCAAATCGGATACTCGGTTTAGACTCGGCGCTCAAAATAGCATTCTCTGAAATAACTTAGTTTAAAACAAACCAAAGAGCTCAAGTAGGGGGTCCAAAATCTGAAATGTTGGTCTAATTGATGTGTTGATTATTTCAACATGACCTGAGTGGTGAGAGTGATTTGAGAGAGCTGATGAAATCTAAATCTGATATCCAGTTTGGACTTGGCGCTCAAATTATCCTTTTCCGAACTAACTTAGTTTAAATCAAAGAACTCGGGTTTGGGGGGTCCAAAATATGAAATATCGACCTGATCGACATGCCAATTGTTCCAACACAATCTGAGTGACGAGAGTGACTTGAAAGAGCTGACGGAATCCAAATCAGATATCTGATTTCGGCTCAGAGCTCAAAATAGTATTCTCTGAAATAACTTAGTTTAAAAGAAACCTAAGAGCTCAAGTTGGGTATCCAAAATCTGAAATATCAGTCTGTTCGACGTGTCGATTATTCCAACACGACCTAGGTGATGAGAGTGACTTGGGAGAGCTGACGGAATCCAAATCGGATACCCAGTTTGGACTCAATGCTCAAATTTCTCTTTTCCGAACTAAGTTTAAAATCAAATAACTCGAGTTCGGGAGTCCAAAATCTAAAATATCGATCTGATCGACATGTTGATTGTTCCAGCATGACCTGAGTGGTGAGAGTGACCTAGGAGAGCTGACAGAATCCAAATTGGATACCCAGTATGGGCTCGATGCTCAAACTTCCCTTCTCCGAACTAACTTAAAGAATTCACATACATATCATCTTGTTTCAAATTTATAAAAATTAAATAATTTATTTATTTAATTTATTTAATTAATTTTTTTATTCATACATGTCTAATGTTATTTTTTTCTAATATAGTATCCTCTAGCGGGTGACGGCGGAGGAGACGAGGATGAGGACGAGGACGAGGACGATGAGCACTTAGAGGATATTTCTTGATTTTTTATCATATTGTAAAATTTTGATAATTTTAAAATATTGTATTTAAATAATTTTATAATGAAATACATTTGTTATTTTATTTGTCATTACGATGTATGGATGTTATGTATTTTTTATTTAAACAGATATTTTGTAACTTTTTAAAATTTATTATTAAAATTTTCAAAATCTTTGGACGGAATCTCCGACGGATTAAAAAAATCCGTCGAAGATTTTTTGATGGAATTTCGAATGAAAATTATGTTCCATCGTTAGATTTTAAGGATGGAAATTATGACGGAAATGATTTTCCGTTACAGATGTTAGGGATGGACTTCTGACAGATATTTTTCCATCGCTGATGAAATGATGTTTTTTATTTCTGACAAAATTCCGACGAAAATATTTCCATCGCAAATCACGAACGGATTTCGGACGGAATTCTTTTCTGTCAGAAATTTGCGACGCAAAATATCTGACGACCAATATTCATCCTAAATCTGTCAAAAATTCGTCGCAATTCCTTTTTGCTATAGATTTCTGACAGAATAGGGACAGATTTGGGTCGTTCCTATTCCCATATTTTCTTGTAGTAAGAGGAGGGGGGTCAGACCCACCTCCAGCGACCCCCTCCCTATTAGTCCCCTCCCCCGACCCCCATCCCCAAACTGAGAGAGGGGGGTGGTTTTTATGAGTAGAGATGGTGGTGGATAGAGGGGGGTTGCAAAGGGGGACTCTCAGGCGACTGGGGAGTGGGGTTCTGTCACCATCGCACAGGGGGTTGAAGAGGGTGGCATCCAGTGGTCCCCAATGCCATCTCCACTACGCCGCTGATTTGCTGGTCCCCAACCCCACATACAACATCCCCGCTATCGCCGCCATCGGCTGCCAATTCATATGGGAACTCAGCATCCCACCGGTGACCACATTCCCTCCCCCTAGTAAGTGCCCCCTGCCCCCCTAAAGGAACCCCCACCTCCACCAACGCATCTCTCACGTCGACGTTGGGCTGCAGGGAGGTCACCTGCCAGTCGCCGAAACTCTTGCGGCGGTGCTCGGGACCTCCAGGTTGCTGGCTTGCGCCGGTGGGAGCCACTCCATGCCGCGATGATGACGGACTCTCAGGTGACTAGGGTTTTCTCAAGGAAGGAGATAACGAGTGCAGTGGTCCATAATGCACCACGTTCTCTGTGCACCGATGGAATATTCTATAGAATATTTTTTTTTGGATGACCATTAATCACATAAGTTTTTTTGCAAGAGTTAAAAGATTGTAGGGACTTATATGGATAGGTCAAGACCTTGGGGACTAATTTGTAATTAATTAAGATTATAAGGACTTATTAGCAAAATTTCCTATATTTATTACATGAGAAACTGAGTTACATAGCCTGAGAAGATTATAATACAGAGCCTAAGATAGATAAGCGAGGCCAGAATACAGAGCTTGAGAAACTGGAGAATGGATCTCCATTGGTGAGCTGAGCTTCAAGGCCGGACTTTCAAGCTAAAGCTGAAAGCCCTAGATGGTACCTCCGAAGACCACTCATCGAGTCTGTTGCTTGTGCTCTTAGGCTTCGAGGCCTTTTTGGATGAGCTCCACAATGCTCACACTCGATCAGTCTCCATTGCCTAGCAACCCCTCTGAAGGATGAGAAAACATTGAGCACTAAGGGAGGTAGAGCTAGGGGATCCCAAGTGGAGGTCGAACAATGCAACTTCTGGAGACTGGCTGGAAGGTGTAAGCTAGAAAGATGAGCAGCCAAGATATGGGACCGTCGGATACGAGACTAGGAGCCGAAAGGAAGTTGAAAGTTGGGGGTAGATGCTTCCTTGCCCCAGACTATATCCCCTCACACTTGGAGGCTCTCGCGAGGCTCGACGCTGGATGAATCCCAAGAGGGCGGGCCACCTTCCATTGTTGGTAGCCGGAGGTTCCTTGGCTGGGAGTTGGGCTAGCCACATCACGGTGCATGGCTGAGGTCATGAGAGAACCTTGTCGAGTTTCTCCTCTAAGGTGCTCGCCGCAGGTGATGACTTGAGAGAACCTTGTCGAGCTTCTTTCCTGCACAAAAGTTCCTACCATGGTTGGTGTTCTCAAAAGAACCCTCCGATGTTTAAGTCAATCAGCGTACAGAAGGAGTGTGGAAGGGCCCTCAAGAGATGGAGGTGGCTAAGCTTTATATATGCGGCTTGCGAGGGCGGAGGAGGATCGCCATGGCTCAAGCTATATGGCTTCTACTCTTTTCTAAGGGAATCTCTCGCCTTGTGGCCTAGCATTATCTAGCACTCCTTCACATACTTGGAGGTCACAAAGACTTTCTTTTATAAATGGGAGCTAGTGAGGAGTGCCTGTGACGATGAGGCTTGAATACCTGAAAAGATCATATGGAGCGGCATAGTAACCGGAGTAGCAACAATGGGTTACAAAATGCGGAGCGTATCACCACATCGCAAAAGAGCATGGATCTATTGACGATAGCTAGCCTTGATGGCACTTTTAAAATCTTAAAATCACATGAGAGACTAGATTAGGCGATAGCTGGGACACGTGGCCAGAGTTGGTGTAATCATACACGTCAGAAGCCATGTTCCATGTTTAGAGCATCTTATCTTCTGACAAATCAATGAAAATATATTATTGTTTGATCCTCTTATATGTCGATATAAAATAAATTGGAAGGACTGCCCATTTGCCTGGCCTCGTCTCAAGGCAGGTCGAATTGCAGATCAGGCATGGATTTAGTGGACCTCCAGGCCAATCTGGATCATCCATCTGAGCTGATTTATGCGGATTAAAAATGGATCTAGCCCGATCTAACTAAACTCCCTCTTGAAATTCAAAAATAAAATTATTTTTGTTAAATGTAAAAATTATTCTACAATGAAAAAACATGAATTTAGATGAAAAGGAGGGATACTTGTTTGTAGGCTTGACATTTTATCATCGCCTTGCACCATATGCATCCGAAAGACATTGTATTTAATCATGCCAAGATATTAGTGTTTTAAAATCTAACATGTTCCTTAACCTAGATAAATTAGTGAGTCACATATCAATAATTTAACCGTTGGATTTGACCCGTTAGTCCAAAACCGCTCATATCAATTTCATATATCCATAGAATTTCAGTATACCTCAATTGACAACTTAGAAACATGAAAGATATACGGTGACATATTAAATGAAAGAGAAGCTTGAAGCCTTTCTGGTGTTCCTTTCTTCCTCGGTGCAGGCTGCCTTTTCAACTTCCAAAAATTGGTGTCTGACACTATTAAATGATAAGGCCATAAGGGATAAATTTTCAAAGATAACTCCTCGTCTTCTATTTTCTTTGCAAGCTAAATAAAAACCTAAAGAAATGATAGAAATAATGAAAATATGAAATAGGTTTAGACCCGGTAAAGTCATATGAGTTTTACCGGGTTGAGCGGATAATATAAAACCCGTTTGAGTTAACTGGATTTTACCGAGTTTTAAGTGTTAGCCAATCTAAATGGTTGGTCAACCCGATTTTGAGACCGGGTCACAGGTTACATGGTCGGACTGACCAGTCCGGTCGGGGTTTCAAAACACTGCAAGATATACAAGTGGCTGTGGATGTACAAGTGACTGTGGATGGATAGCAGTACAAATTAGATGGAAGGGAAAGGCCTGCTATTGGTCACGGAAAGATGAGGGGGCAAGAAAGGTGATGTGGCAATCAGAGAAGAACTTCGAGATAGAAAGGGACCAACAAATTTTAGTTGGGCAGAGCCGGACCAAGAAGCCGAAAGTCTCTTCAGGAGCATTCAGATTATTCACGAGGACATTACACAAGTGTTTGATTGCTACATCAGACATCTTTATCAATATCATTTTGATATTAATATCGATAGGGGTTGTTTAGTTGTACTCTGTAAATTTTAATATTATCATGTGGAAAGAGTATATAATGCTGTACCAAATTTAATACTGGTCCAAACCTATATTAAAGGCGACACAATCATGATCATAAAAATCTAAAAATAACATCCCTCCCCTCTACTTTTAATTTTTCATTCCTCTTAAATTGTCAACCTTAAAACTTCTTTTATATCAGTATCAATATTGATATTGTGTACTCTAAAAAGTATTAACACCAAGACTAATACTATGTCAAAATTAATACTCCAATTAAACAGGGCATAAAAAACATGCATGGCTTCTACACAGTTATATTAGCAGATAAAGGAAATAAACTCGAGATATAAAAATATTAACCCAATTTTGGTCCCAAATAATTAAAAAGTGAACACAATTAGACATGAAAATTTTAGCAAACCGACTAGTTGCTACTGGTCTAATTTCGACGGTACAAGTGTCACGGGACCATGGAGGAGAACCTAATCGTTAAGGAAGAAAGCAAGGGTAAGAGGAGGATGCATACCTTTCTTTCCCTCTTTAACTGACCAATGGCAGCCCATGGCATGAGCTATTTAGGAATCCTCAAAGAGATCAGAGAGGAATTACCCATTTGTCACTGAGGCTGTCTTGAACAGAAGAGAGGTGTGGCAGTCCCCCCACCCCCTTGGGGACACCCAAAGGGAGACCGGGCTGTACCAAAGCATGCCTAAAGCCTACCACTTGTTGCAAAACAGGGAAAAAGGGGGAAGAAAAGAGGAAGAAAACTCGGAATGCATGAAATAGATTAAGTGTCGTGGAAAGAACAACAGAAAAGCCCTTTGTGAAGGGCGAAGTACAAGTCGAAGTTATAACTTCAGAACTATCAATCACTCAAGCAAGAAAAATAGCTGGGCTTAGAATGAAGACGCCACATCCTGTTTATTGAGTTTTCTTCTTCTTATCCACTGAAAGTGCAGCACTAATGTTATTCCAGCTCCTAATTGCTATCATTGTCGGTATCACCATCCACGAGCTGTTTGCGCCAATAAAGTATGCCCAGTAATAATAAGAATTTGTGGAGAAGTTATCACCTTCCAAGTATGCTGTTATGAAATAAACTAAACAGCCATACAACTGACCCAAGCACACTGCAAACTGAAGTGTGTATCTGTATGGTTTTTGTGCAGCAATGGCATACCTGACAAAATAAAACAGCCTTAAGTGAATGCTAAATGTTACATGTCTTCTATTATTTGTTAAACAAAATTTGTCTTGTATCAGAAAAGAGGTGAACTATGACTCCAAGCTCAAAAATCAACGAAACATAGAAATTCAAGACAAATCCATAGAGCACAAACATTGAGGTTCTTTTTTTTTCCTTTCTGATATGAGAAGAACAAACATACAATTCAATGCAAATGCATGATGGTCAACAAGTCAACAGATAGAAGGGCAGTTTTGACAAGCAACTGCTACCCAAGTGACATCCAATGGTGTCGCCCGACATTTTCCCCTTCTTTACTTACGTAATGACATCTAAGTGGTGTATCAACATATAAGATCCAAAACCATTTTCTCAAGCAATTGTCATAAGTTAATATTTGACTGCGAGCCTTCACGTTCTCTTTGTTTAGCATTATCAGATACATGGAGACGGTTAATCACTGACAAAGAGCTCAAGCTTCCATAAGAACCACTTGAAATATATTTGCTCGGACAACACTGTACCTTGTGGGATAGATCTCTTCAAGGACTTCAAATGTTATTTTGACTAAACTGTCATTCATCCTATGTCATCCTATATTATCCAGATGCCCTGTGAAAGACAAGGTTGTTTATGATTTTGACAGATCCCCAGGGAAAGACATGATCTTCAAAACTAAGTCTAGTCCACTGAAAGAAGAAACAAAGTCTGGATGATCAGCTTACAACTGTGCCATGGGCAATTTGGAAGGAAAGGAATCACAGAATTTTCAGAAATGAGTACAGACAGCTGAAATTATGACTGTATCTACTTCCTGCATGAATGAAACTTCTGCACTTCAGGAACAAGGATTCATTTTGTTATCAAAATTGTACGAATGGAAAAGAATTGTTATGTTGGGATATAGGATGTTAGGATGTAATGAGACCTTGGGCTCTAAGTTGAGTACGAGATGGCCTTGGTAGAGTACATCCTCTCCTTTCTTTTTTCCCTTTATTGTGTGACCAAGTTATGTTCTTTTACTTACAATGCATTAATGAATGTGGCTATTAGGCCATCTTCCAAAAAACCAAGTCTATTTCACTCTTCACAGGATGATAACCAAGATTAAGTACCAAGACATCTAAGAATATCGAAAGCTGACCAGACCTCAGAATGGACCAGGATCAGTTTCAGGGTCAAGTCTTTATCAAGTTCTCCTTGCTAGAATTGCTTGCAAGGACATAATTGAACTAAGCCCAAGGTCAATGGTTGGTTACTCCACGCATAGATCAAGTAAGCATATCCTCCGAGGTCCATCACCAAGATTTATCTCCACATTGACACTGCTGTTTGGAAAGCCGAAAATTATTACTAGGGGTAGGATCAGCTTGCTTAGCTCAGTCCTCTCTAGCATCCACAACACTACCTGTCAATTTTATATATGCCATTCAAGGAACAAAATAAGCTGGACCAAACTAGACGAAACTTACTTTGGGGTGCAACAACGGGGGACCTCAAAAACATTCCTCTGGTCATGGTTTGCCATCTCTTACAAGATGTTCGAGATCTCTCCGAGAACTCTGTCTCTCCAAAGGTCACGAGAAACGGAGCCCTCGAGACCAAGATCTCCCCCCCCCGGGTTCCTCCTTTCCTCTCTCCCTGTCTCTCTCTACCTCGGCCCCCTTGAGCTCTCTCTCTCTCCCTCTGTAACACTCTCCCTCAGACTCTCTCACCATCTCTGTCTCCCACCCTCTCTCTCTCTCTCTCTCTCTCTCTGCCCCCCTTCTCTCTGTCTAAGAGAGAGGGAGACAGAGGGGGGGAGACAGATACATGGATGATTTTTGATGTATTCTTTAGTTTGTGATTCATGTACCATTTTATGTCTCCCTTTTTGGTGTAACTTTTGATGTCTATTGACATTGGTGCATGTGAATGGATTTCTTATTGTTATCATTACTCTTTATTTGTAAATTGAGCTGTCAATTAGAAAAATATGTTTGTGAAATTGAGTGGCTAGGAAAAAAATAGCATTTTCTTAGAAATAGGCTCTATATATGAAAAAAATTCTGAAATCACCGAACCCGATCTCCTGAGATTCTTCCAAGATCTCTCCGAGATCTTTTCTCTTCTGCCTTTCCGAGATGGAACTCATAATCGAGATGGAAAACGTTGCCTCCGGTGAAACTGGAACATCTATAAAGAAAGACCTACCAAAAGGTGGGCTTGGAATTGAAATTCTGCATTGTGTAAATTTGGCTATTCTAGGAAAGTGGCCCTAGGAGATGATGACTGATGGTGAGACACTATGAAAAAGAATTGTACAAAGCAAGCAGTACAGAGGGCTCCAGCAGTTCAATCACAAACTGAGAATCAACACCTAGTCTCCCCTGTTTAGATGGCCATCACCAAATTAGCAAAATAAGCACACACAGAACCACAGTCAAAGTTGGGAAAGGAGATGTACATACTTTTGGAAGGAACAATGAGCAGGCTCTTTCACCTTGGAGAACAGATTTCCATCACACAAGCTACTGAGAAATGAACAAAAATGCAAGAAAGCTATTAACATGAGAAAACGGTATTCACTGGAGCCCTGGCATGAGGACAGGCCTTAAAGATGACAAATTTGATGATTATATCAGCCTACTTCGTCTGACATCAGACACCAATGTAAATCCCTCAAAGAAAGACTGCTATGTTGGAATGGAGGCAAGTGTGAATTCTCTGTTAAATTATTCTACAAGGTTATTGAAGGGGATCCACCTTCATACCTAAAGCATGGCGAGCCATGGAAGGTTACATACCCCTTATAGATAAGGGCCTTCATATGCCTTCATGTGGTTGCTATTGAGGAGAGGAACTGTTGGGACCCATCGCTACGTGACGATGGATTAGTTTGGATGATGAAAAACATAGCTCTTATGTTAGCTGGAAAGCATGTGTGCTATCTTTTATAGCTAACAGTTTAGCCACTATGGAAGCTCAGCTACTCAGTGCATTCAGCTATCTGTTTAAGTTCAGCTAATTGAATCGTTTAGCTTTAGCTACTTTGTGCTACCGCTACTTTTAAACCGAGATGTTTTGTGTTTCATCAACTTTATTCCAACTACTTTTTAAATCAAGCTACTTCATGTTTCAGCTACTTTGAGCTACTTTACGTTTCAGCTAGTGTATAAGTTCAGCTATTTTGTGCCTTCGAATGAAGCTACATTCTAAGTTGAACAGCCTCACGCTTTCAGCTATTTCTCTAGTTTAGCTTCCTTAAGAGCTACTTTCCAAGGTTAGCAACCTTCTCTCAACTAGCTAAAAAATGGCTGTTGACCTTTAGGCTTTCGCTATCTTTTTATATCCAAGCGTAGCTGCTCCTATGATACATGTGCCTACGTGACTTAAGCACTTCCACTACTTGTTATAACTAAATAGCTAGAGCTCATTTATCTTCAAAATAGCTTAAGTTTCTTTCCTTAGCTAACTTCGCCTGATGACAATTAATGTAGCTTGTACATATTAAGTATTAATGTAAATAACGCCACGCTGCCTGCTCATGTATCTTCCTATTTTTATATAGGAGCTCAATAAACATCCAAAATATAAGCACTGCATCTCTCAAAACTAGAATCCCCAGATCTTATTTCAACTTTAATGTGTTTTTTTGTGATATACATAGGATTGTATAATATCTCCAACAGAAGAACAATGCTAGCCGGTACTATGAAGATATTAACCTGTATGTCAGCATGCGGTGGGGTGGTGTTCTGGAGGTCGCCTCCCGTGCTAATCGAGTGCCCTTGGGGTGCTGATCCTCGTCACCTTTGGAACTTGCAAGGGGGCTTTCAGAGACTTCGAGACCTAAACTGCTTCTTAGGGTTCCGTTCCACTGGCCACTCTGCTATTCCCATAAAAGGACAGTTTCGGTTTCGGTGTCAGTTTCGGCCGGGTCCAAAACCGTTTCAATTTTGGTTTCGACCCAAAATCAAATAAAATACTATTTTTTTTGCCAAATACAGGGCGTCCAGTTTCGGCCGGTTGGTTTCGGATCGTTCCGGTCCGAAACCGATACGTTTCGGCCGAAATTGACATCCATACGGACCATACTGCTATCAGCACTCCTGCAGTACCCTGGCGAAGGGCGTTTGCGAGGGTGTTCAAGGTGCTGGTAAGTGGGTTGATCAGGCCCCTGGATAAAGGGGTGGCAGGGATGATGGCTGGGAAGTCATCCAGGTGAAAAGGAGGTTTTCTAGTTGTAGGTCGAAGTGAAGAGGAGGTGGGGGTGGCAGCTAGCTTCGTAGTGGCCAAGGATGTCTTGGTCCGGCTGTCCAGGTGGTCAGTGCGAAGGGGCACTTTCCCTGACTCTAGGGAGTGTCGAATTCAACTTCTGCTAGTAGGGGTTCCTCTTGTCTTGTGCGATGACATTGGAGCCTCTCTTGGTCAGTCGGTTTGGGGTTTTGGAAGCGGGATGGGTGTGATTCGCTACCAGAGGGGAGCTGGACAAACGCTGGCGGCAGTTGTTCATCCAGGATGTGTCAAGGGTGCTGACAGTGGACGGCGGCGGCGAGATATTACCGGTGAGAGTCCACCTCCGACCGAAGTTGCAGAGGCGTACGAACAAAGCCGTTGTTCCACCCTTGGAGCTGGAGGTAGAAGACGGGTACGGGAAGACAGTATCTAGCAATATGCCCCTACCCCATTTGAATTCAAAACTTCCTGGGCCAGATTTTAGGCTGGAAGAACAGTATTGGGATTGCTGCTGGGCCAAAGGTAGGCCTTCCGGGCACTCACATTAGGCACTCTGGGCCTTCTCCATCCAAGCTTACCGGGCCTCGTGGGACCCGACTATCAAGACTCTTGACTTACCTGAATCCAGGGGTCACGGTCATATCAGTCCAATGGGATCCCGAATGGGGCCCGACACTATTTTTCTTCCTCGCCGGGTTCCCACCAACCTTGCAATGATTCTTCAACAGCGGCAGAACGATGACGGCACCGACTGAGCAGACGACCACCACTCCAACCGACGGCAACTACTAGAGTTGATTGCAAGCGGTGGAGGAGTGGAGGCTTCCTTCCCTGGTGCAGGTACGGACACCAGTCGTCTATTTCCCGATAGATCTAGCGCCCCAACAGCTACTGTCAGAGGGGTTGATGACAACCATCCCGCAGAGCAGGTGAGCTGTGGCAATGCTTCTTGGGATGCCTCATGTACTGGCGGAGCTTGCTCTGAACCTCCCGCTAGAACTCTACGGGGAGCCACCCATACAGCCAGTGCAGCAATCAACCTAGAAGACGTGGCGGGGGGCTCAGGGCTCTGTCTTCTCCCCCCCCCCTATACGATCTTGCCGCTCTCTTCAAGAAGCTTCCCCACCCTTCTGAGGAGGCCCAAGATGATGATGCCCTCTTTCATTTGCCTGAGGAAGATCGAGCTGTCGGGCCTGAAGGGGTGGTCCTGGGAGCCCTGATGGTCGAGAGGGGTCAACCTTTAAGGAGGTTCAGCATGACAGAGTTGTTCAAGAGGAGACGGTAGCGTTGGGGAGAGAGGAGGTCAAGGAGATGATGGGTGTCGTGGAGAGATTGACAGAAGCGTAGGTTAAGTGAGTTAGCTGATAAGGTTGGTGTGTCCTTCTCCAGGCTTGAGAAGGATGCCAAAGGGTTGTTCATGAAGGTTCAAAAGAGGTTTTGCTTGCTTTGGCTAGGGAGGTCAAAGGCGGGAAATCTGATAAAAAAGGGAGAAAATGTGTGCGGGAGAAAAGGTGTGAGGGAGAAAAGAGGAAGGAGAGTGCTCAAGAGGAGGTGAATGTAGGAAACAATTCCTCTTCCCAATGAGAATTGTTTCATGGGATGTGAGGGAGATTTGTGGGAGGGAAAGAGAAGGATAGTAAAAGACCTCGTTAGAAGATACAAAAGATATTTTGTACTTACAAGAGTAGAAATATAAGGGAGACGGGGAGATGGGGGGTATAAAATTGACTAGAGAGGTGATCTCTCCG